>JAPYYM010000650.1:0-14439 GCA_028534135.1 Potos flavus
GGAGCCTGGCGCAGGGCTCAAGCCTAGGACCCTGGATCATGACCTGAGCTGAAGGCAGACTTTTAACCAACTGAGCTATCCAGGCTCTCCAACTCTTTTTAATGTCAGATTGTG
This sequence comes from Potos flavus, assembly GCA_028534135.1. Taxonomy (NCBI): domain Eukaryota; kingdom Metazoa; phylum Chordata; class Mammalia; order Carnivora; family Procyonidae; genus Potos; species Potos flavus. Next base: position 115 of record JAPYYM010000650.1, read on the forward strand.
ATAGTAACTAAGGGAAAGTAAACATGACTAAGGAAATCATTAATGCACGCTTCATTTATTACTACTCATACTTAAACCCAGGATAAAAATCTTAATATGTCCCTGGAAGAGTCTTTGCTCTCACTTAATGCACAAAGGGCAAAACACATTTCCTTAGAACAGAGAAGCAAAAAGATAAAGTGGCTTCAATATCATCTCTTACATTAGAACAGACAGATAGCTTCAATAATTTAACATTTTTTTCTAACTTTAAAGCAAAATGGGGTCATGATACCAGAAAATTGTATTTAAAACCCTATTTACATAGCATATGCAAAGCATATACTTTCAGTTTTATAAATTTACTTCATTTAGAATTCCTGTTTTTGGAATTTTTATTAGATTATCAGTGTTCAATTTCTTCTGCCCACTTGGCTAACTGATAGGTCCCATAAATATTGAACCCCATGAATTGTACTGATTATAGTCTCTGTGCTCAGAATTCTTATTCTTAATTAAGTGGTGATGCTCATAAATTTCAGACCATGAATTGTCCAGTAAGCCACAGTTAGAATGTTTATCAGCCAATCAGACCTCTTAATTCTCTCTCTCGTTTTATGAAATGAAATGTGGCTTCTATATAACATTGAATGTGACAGATACAGAGTGGTTGTTAGATTGGCCTTCTTTGTTTCTGTAAGCACTAATATTTTGGAAGATAAATAGTAGTGGATGCTTCATTTACTTTGATTGTTTTTAATCTCAAGATACTTTGGAAAATTTATTATGCTATAAAGCTTGAGTTAGCTACAGCTTTTCTGTTCTGATCCAAATAAGCAACAGTCATCAAAACTTCAGTAATTCAGAAACATTGTGTCTTGGTCATAGTAACAAAACCATTTCAGAATGAAACTAATTATTGATTATCCCCAGGGCTTCTGAGATCAAGTATGCCTCAGTATAGTTAATTATGCCCCCAGCCCTGCAAAGTTTTTGCAATGGCAAGTTCAATTTACTCAGTAAAAGTATTACTTTGTAAGATTTGCAGATGAGTCAATTAGACAGTCATTAATTGGGTGGCAATTGGAAATGTGGTGTTGCCCAGTTGGGAAATGGGTCACTCCAATAATTAATGTATGCTAATGCCAGCATTAATGACCTTGAGCTTTTCCCCATGTATCCAAGGAAAAACAAATCAAAGAACCATTCAAGGAAAAATAGATTTTGCTGAACTGGTGTATTTCTTGAGACAGATATTCAGACTGCTTATTGAATGTGCCAAAAACCTCAAAATTTCAGGGTAACAATAGCTGTCCTTAACTGAATAAAACTAAGTACTGGGAGGCTTATAATTAATTTTCAAAGCTTCTATTTTCAATATTATTTATTCAATAGGTGGTTTCTGTCTCTTTTCATTGCTAAAGCCTTCAAAATATAATAATTATAACATTTCCCATTTTAAATTAATTATATAAAGAGTACTAAGGATCTTGAGACAAACCATCTATTTTCTCAAAGTGACTAAAAAATTTTAAATGTTCACTTTTTTTCTTGGAGCACATGGTAATTAAAAAATAGAATTATGCTATGTCCTCATTTATGAAATTTATCCCAAATTGTTAATTCACTTTGCTGAGTAAATTATAATCTCTACATTATCACTATTAATTTGAGGCTGTGTGGAAGTAGCATAATTTGATTTTCAAGAAAAATCTTTGTAATTAGTATAGTCATATTCTTAAAGAATCATAAAATCACAACCTGAATTAGGCAAAGAGGATACATCTAACTAAAACTTTGGCTTGTAAGAACAGATCTAATTTTTTTCAAAGTACCACACCTTGTGTTTTGAAACTTTATTCCAATTTCTTTGTGGGATGCAAAAGACATGACCTTGATATATGTGATCCAGTGATTTAATACAAATTTAATATAAATTATGCATACTCATAGGTAAAAATTTAAGAAAATGTAGATAGCACTGCATAATTAAGTCAATATTAATAGCACATAAAAATATATCTATGCCGAAGGAACACAGAATAGAGATTCGGTCTCCCTACACAAAGTCAGGCCTGCAGAATTGGTCTGAAAGATTGTCCCTAATTATTTTTCATAATTTCTCAGGGATTTAATTTTTTTTGGTCTTATGGGATGCTATTCATGGCTAGAGATTTATAGCAACCCTGGTAAGTTGATCAGCATTACTTCCTAAAGTACTTCTATTGAAAACTGTTTCCAATTTTGAAAAACAACAGAAGAAATGTGGTAAAATAAGTCTGAGAAACACTGAATTAAACAAATTTTAAAAATGTACTTACTGAAAGGCTTTTCCAGGCCTATGTGGGTACATATTAAGAATCTTTAATAGGAGATATTCTAGGAAGTCTATCAAAAAAATGATTTGACCCTGTAGCTTTGTTTTTACTTCAGAATATCTCCTTTTCAAGTGTTCCAGAGAAACTATTTTGGAGAAAACTAAAGATTAATATTGAAGGTCTAATTTTAACTGAATGTTTGGAACTCAATTCATGACATTGGATTAAGTATCTCTAGAATGTTTAATATTTTAAATCAATTATAATTATATAATATTTGTTACATCTGAAATAATAGTAATGAAGTATGAGGTGAGTTATGAAATCTAATAATAAAATGAACTTTTGTGAATCTACCAGCCAGATTTAGAATGAAAACACTGCCAACATACTATATCTAACAGTCTGCACTATTCCTATCCCATCCTCTACCTAAACATGCTGAGAGCTATTTCCCTAAATCTAGTGCCAACATTCTTTTTCCTCTTAAAATACTTTTGCTATGTATGTAGATACATCCCCAAGTGATATATTGTTTATATATTTTTTGTTTTATAGAGTACCGTATTGTATAAGAACATTTATGACTTAATTTTTTGCTTATTATTTCTAAGATACATCTATGTTGCTGTTGTATATAACTCATTCATTTTCAATGCTCTACAGATTCCATTGTGACAACTTATTTATCTGTACTTATACCTTCAAATCATGAATTGTCCACAAATCTTTTAAGAATGTTAAAGTCAGGATTATGTTTTGATTTACTTTGTATTTTCCAATGTTTTAGAAGTGATTAATTGTGGGGCGCCTGGGTGGCACAGTTGGTGGAGTGTCCACTCTTGGTTTGTACTCAGGTTGCGATCTCAGGGTTGTGAGATAGAGCCCCACAAAGGGCTCTGAGCTCAGCGTGGAGTCTGCTTGGGATTCTCTTTCCTTCTCCCTCTGCCCCTCCCACTCACGCTCTCTCTCTCTTGCTCTCTCAAATAAGTAAATAAATCTTTTAAAAATGATTTATTGAGTACAATACCAGATGGGATATCAAAGATACCCTTCTTCAAGGATCCTACAGTCTTGTAGGAAATACAAATATGCAGATCATCAGTGGGATACAGTGGGATTATTGTCTTATCTGCAATACCATGAAGGAAGACTAATTTATTCCGGTTTAGAAAGATAACAAGAGCTATACAAAACAAAACAAAAGTAAAACAGGGCAAAGGAGACCAGAAATCCAAGATGGGGATGTGATTTTGAATAGAATGGTGCAAGTATTTGAGTATTTGAACAAAAACCTGATGGAGGTATGAGGCTGAGTGGTTTGTACAGATGGAGGATGGATATTCCAGGCAGAGCAAAGCCAGTGCCAAGTCCCTAAAGCTAAGGTGTGCCTGACATGTAATATAGGCCAGTCAGACCTATGAGACAATAAAGGACTGAGAAGAAGAGTAGATGAAACCACTGAGGTCATGAATGAAAATCATAGAGGATTTTAGGCCATTGCGATGACTTTGGCTTTTACTCAGTGAGCAATGGGATGCATTGAGAAGGTGTGACCAGAGCAATGCCATGATCTGACATATTTTAAAATGAACTCTGTGCCTGTTATATTGTGATTACTGTGAGATCAAAAAAGGTAGCGACAAGGGTATAAAAACTGATTACAGTAATCCAGGTGAGAGTTGTTGGTGAGTCAAATCAGGATGGCAATAGGGGAAGAAATGAGTGGTGGTTTAGATTCTGAATGGCTTTTGCATGAATCATTCCATTTTATAGTTTCATTAATTTACTTGTTATACTTTTTTTATTATTTTTACCAGTTTTACTAGAAATTATACCATCATCTTGATTATTAAAATCTACTATAAATTAATACTTTGAATACTACCCAGACTTAGAATAAGGATTTAGAACTCTTTAATTCTATATATTCCCTCCCACGGTTCATCTTATTGTATTCATACATTTTAATTTCGTATATATTTTTAATGTCTCAAAATATTGAGATCGTTTTAATCAATGCTGCATCTTATTTACCTATATGTCTCCTTTTTAGTAGTCTTTCATTCTTGCATTCACAGTTTTACCTAGGATGATTTTGTTTTTGTCTTAAGAATTACGATTGGCATGTCTTTTAAGTCTGCAGGCAAAACAGTCTCTCAGTTTTAGTTATCTATAAACATTTTTACAAAGCTATCATTTTGAAGGATATTTCCAAGAGATTCAGAATCTCAGTTGGCAGGTATTTTCTTTCATATCTTTCAAGAATTCCTTCTATCTTCTTCTGTTTCTGTGTTCCTATTGAAACATTAGTTTTCAGTTTTACTCCTGTTTAACAGGGTTATGCCTTTATTTTTCTTTTGGCTTTTAGACTTTTTTTTGTTTGTTGCTGGCTTTCAACAGTTTTATTATATGTAAATAGGTGCAGAGTTTTGGGTGTGTTTTGCTGTTGTTTAATAACTTCTTGCTTTTGGAGAGCTTCCTGAACTTAGAGTTTGATTCTTTTTTTTTTTTTTTTTTTTTTTTTGCCAGTTGTAAGAATTCCCTGTTACTTTTCTTGTATTGCCCTGCCCCTTCCCTCATTCATCCCATCCAAAGACTGAAATGACACATATGTTACAACCTTTACTCATATCTCACACATTGGGTGTTTCTCAAACTTTTTTTTTTTTTTCCTGCCTGTGTTTTACTGTGGAGAGCAAAATGGAGACTCCTGTCAAGCAGGGGCCTATATCAAGCAATGATGCAAGCAGTTGAGATACTGCAGCTACTTGTTATCACCGGGACCAGCATCAGCTGATGCCCAGGAACTGATAACGAGCAGAACCTGAGGAGGTGGGCGGGGACACAAAACCGGTTAAATCCCTTTAAAAAGGGGAAGATTTTGGCAGCAAGCTGTCAGTCTCTCCAGACATGACCCCTCTAAGTCTGACCACTTAGAAAAGGCAACAACTGTCGCGAAAGGCTCTGACCGATGTCTCTCCGAACAGAACTGAGATCCTTCGCTGCTTGAACGTCAGAAGCAGTAAGTAAGTGCCGGGAGCTGACCCGGACCGGACCGACGCCTTATCTCAACTGCGCGCCCCCAGACTGACTTTGCCTTTGGTTCGTTAACTTCCTGCACCCCTTCCGTAATCTTATTTGTTGTGTGGTTTTTCTGTCCTGCTCTGCGTGCTCTGTAAGAAGCCAACTTTAATCACACGGTGAAACGTCATTGAGTTTGGAATCAGAACCTGCTTTACAGTTGTGAGTTAACTTTGCTTTATGATTGCACGAAGCTGACATTGCGGAAAGGCACAACTCGTGTGTGCGCCTTCGTGTTGTGCTCATGACATTTACATTGAACGCTTCTACTCACCTAAAGTTCAGTTACCAGTTTGGTTCCGTGTCAAATGTGTGGTTAAATCTATCTAGTAAGTTACTTATTGTCAATATTGTCATTTTCTGTTCCAGGAATATACATTTAAATTTTAGTACAGATTCCATTCCTGGTGAAATTCTCCATTCTGTTTTCTATTTTACTCGACACGTTAATCACAATAATATTTTTAATCACAATAATCTTTAAGTCTGCATATAACTTCAATATTGGGATGACCTAGAAACCTATTTTGAGGGTTTATTTTTTCTCTTGGATTTGACCATTTGTTCCTGGTTTTTTATTTGCTTCTTGTGTGTGTGTGTGTGTGTGTGTGTGTGTGTGTGTATGTGTGTATGCACGTGTGCTTGTTTCTGATTTTGTTTTTGCTTTTTGGTATACCTGTTAAGTTTTGGCTAAATTCTAGATATTGCATTTGAAAAATTGCAGAGATTCAAGATGACATTATCTTCCTTGAAAATAGATGTAATGTCTGAAGAATTTCTATCAGGCAGAGGGGAGTTAGATAAGTTTGATACAACAAGATTTGAAACGATTTGAGGCTGAACCTTGGTGATCCTGAAGAGCTTGTCTTTCCAAGTTGCCTTTTCTCCTAGAGCTCCTTTGGGACTTTCATATAATAATACAATGTTTCTAAAGTTATCTCCTAATTGGTGAGCTCTAAAAAAGTTTTTGCTTCTCTCCCATAGACCCTTGATATTGCCAATTGTTTGTTACCTTAGCCCCTTGCTGATTATAAATGGGCAAATTCCTTGAGGGAAGATGTAATGTCTCCTTTTGTTACAAGATTTTTTTCCCCTTAGTGCCTAGGTTCTTGGTCATGTGGCTTGGAAGAATGAAGAGGTATACCAGACAAAGAGTGGTGGGCAGCAAAGCAAAGTTTATTGAGCAAGAGTATAAAGCTCCTGGAGGAAGGAAACAGGAGTGGGTTGCCCCTGGAGTTTCTAAGTTTAGGGGGTTTTACCAGCTCTTTTGCAGAACTTTCTTAAGCAATCAAGATATGCTGAGTCATGCCAATAAGGGCTTTGGTCATGTATCTATCTACCTATTAGGTTAATGTATATCTGCTGATGGTCTTTTTTTGCGGACATCTGGAGGCTTATGTCTTATCTGCCCTTTGCCCGTGATATTGACAAATGCTTTTGTGGTTATAATTGTCTTCTTTTAGCACGTTTTGCAGAAGTCATTTCTGCAAAGGCTAAAAAACAGAATGTCAGTGCGGTCCTATCTAACCTGCAAAAGAGGACGTCAGTGCTGTTTTATTTTAGCTGTTCTGACTCCATATTTTCTTGTTGGGGACCCTGGCCCTGACTATCTAATTGTCCAACTGACTTCTAACACGTTTTGCTGGGGATCTTTGCTCCACCACCAGATTCTAGCTGACTCAGTTGTTCTCTGATGCCTGCAATAAGTGGTGTGTGTGTGTGTGTGTGTGTGTGTGTGTGTGTGTGTGTGTGTGTTATGTTTTGTTCAGTTTTTAGTTGTTCCTATAGAGAGGGTTGTTTTCTGATATAGGCTACTTCTTCATAGCCGGGAGGAATCTTTTGGGGCATATTTTTAAGGCAAATCCAACAAGAATTTGTATTGATTTAGAAGCAAAATGTGAGAAAAAATGAAATCAAAGATTATCTCAAGATTTTTGGCCTCAGCCACTTTCAAGGGAAAGGATTTGTCATTAAATGAGGTGTGCTTTAAGTTTTGAGAACATAACTAGTTAAAGTAGCTGAAACTCAAGAATGGGAACTGGACAAGAGATGTAAACATAGGAGTCAGTAGCCTAAGGACAGAACTTAAATCATGTGGCTAGAGGGATGTAAGTATAGATAGAAAAGAGGAGAGGAACAAGGACTGAAGCCCAGGGCATTTCAATATTCAAGATAAGGGGAAAAAGAGGATTTGGCAAAGAGCCTGTGGATATACAACCAGAACAATAGAGGAAGACAAAGAGAATGTATGTCCAGGAATCCAAAAAAGAAAATATTTAAGAAAAGAATAAATTGCTGTTAGGTCAAGAATAATGAAAACGCAGCCATTGGATTTATTGATGACTTGGGGGGGAAAAAAACTCTTAAGGAGAAAAAGAACCTCTATCTGGAGTTGGTTTAAGAAAGAAAATGAAGGGAGTGTTTGGAGACAATCAGTATAAACAACTATGCTATGAATTTTGCTCAAGAGCGAAATGAAAAATTATTTCAATAAAGAGAAAAAACTGAAGGTGAACTAGAAATAAAAATATTAGTCAAGTTGCATTTCAACAAAAGAAGTGGTCAAGACATCGTTTTCATAGGCTTTATTTTTGAGCGGTTTTAGGTTCAGAGCAATATTGAGCACGAAGTATAGAGATTTCCCATATGCTCCCTGACCCCACTTGTGCACAGCTGCCACTATTATCTACATCCCCCCGCACCCCCCAAGGGTGGTACATTTGTTACAATTGATGAACCTACATCGATACCTAATAATCACTCATGGTTCATAGTTCACATTAGGATTTACTCTTTGTGTTGTATATTCTATGGGTTTGGTCAAATGTATAATGATCTATCCATCATTACAGTATCACATAGAGTAGTTTCACTGCCCTAAACAATATCTGTGCTCTACCTATTCATCCCTCCCTTCCTTCTAAACCTTGGTCTTTTTAATGTCTTCATAGCTTTGCTTTTCTAGAAGTTCATACAGTTGGACTTATACAGAATGTAGCCTCTTCAGTTGGAGTTTATTTTGTTTTAATAAGAAAAATAAAGCAATGCATATATCAGTTAATGGTAGACTAGGAAAATAATCATGTAAGACAGGAAAGAAAGGCTGATATAATGTTCTTAAGGAGTGACTAACAGACACAGTATTTACTAGTTTAATCCTCACAAAACTCTTTTAAGTAGATAGTATTACTATTATCTTTACTCCAATGTTATATATGGAAAGAGGGAGGCCCAGTAACATATTCAGATTCTGCCAGAAGACCTTATTTTCTACAATAATCTTTTCCTACTTTCTAGTTTAGTCATTTATTCTCATAGTCATAATCTAGACATCAATATTCTTTATTTTTAGACTTTATTTATTTGAGAGAGAGAAAAAGCAGGGGTGGAGAGGGGCAGAGAGAAGGGGAGAGAATCTCAGGCAGACTCCACACTGAGCACAGGGCCCAAAAGGGGGCCCCATCTCAGGACCCTGAGATCATGACCTAAGCCAAAAACCAAGAGTCAGAGGCTTAACTGACTGAGCCACCCAGGTGCCCCTGAACATCAATATTCTGAATCAGGGCTCACCTTACAATCTTTTTTTTTTTTTAAGATTTTATTTATTTGACACAGAGAGAGAGAGCACAAGCAGGGGGGGTGGCAGGTAGAGGGAGAGGAAGAAGCAGGCTCCCCCGCAGAGCAGGGAGCTTGATGTGGGGCTGGATCCCAGGACCTTGGGATCGTGATGTGAGCCAAAGGCAGTCGCTTAACCGAGTCAGCCACCCAGGCGCCCTCACATTGTAATCTTATTTTCAAGCTTCCTGGTCACTGACAGCAGCCTCTTACTTTTCCAGCTCGCATTTGTCTCTCAAGTCTTTAACATCACTGGGACTTGCTATTATTATTCTTTACATTTTTCAGTCTCTCTCAACTCCTTATGCTCTTCTTTCCCTCCTTACGCCATTTAGATTCCATGGTCCCATATCACAATCATTGCCTCACATGCAGTCCCTATTTCCTTACGTCATCTCTCTTTCATACTCAATAGGAAAAATCTCAACCCTGATTAAATCCAGCTTTACTACCTTTCCCCGACACCCTAGAAGCTGGGTCTAGCCATGGAAAACACAACCATAATGCTTGATACATTTTGAATTCTTTTTTTTTTTTAAGATTTTATTTATGTATTTGACAGAGAGAGAGATCACAAGTAGGCAGAGAGTCAGGCAGAGAGAGAGGGGGAAGCAGGCTCCCCGCTGAGCAGACAGCCCGATGCGGGGCTCGATCTCGGGACCCTGAGATCATGACTTGAGCTGCAGGCAGAGGCTTTAACCCACTGAGCCACCCAGGCGCCCCACATTTTGAATTCTTGACAACAACATATGTGGGAACTTAACACCTGTCCACGCCATTACACTCTCAGTCTCTGAGACAACTATTCCCTTATTTTGCTTTCCCCCTCAAACATGGCATCGAGCATACCTTCCTTTGTCTTCACATTCAGTTAGCAATCTTGCTTCCTGTTTCACTGGGAAAAGGAATAGAAATCAGAGCACTTCTACATCCTCCTGCCAGCAATCTCAACCTACTTTTGCACTCATGTGATCTACCCTCCCTCAATCCCACCGATGAATTTGCCTTGCTCCAAAATATGGAGAACCCCCGATTTGTGTCCTGGATCCCTGCACTTCTTTTCCACTCAAGAATATTCCTAGAATTTTCCTCCTTAATGTCTCCACATCATCAGGGTGGTTTTTTTTTCTCACAACTTTTATTCTCACTATTACTCAAATAATATATTTTTCATCTTAAGAAAAACATTCCTTGACCCACACCTCCTGCAACTACTGTTCAAAGTCCTTGCTTTTCTTTACATAAAAGCATCTTGAAAGAGTTCTCTATACTCGTCTACATTTCTCTCCCCATTCTCTCCTAAATGGCCTCTTGCCTCCTGCCCACCACCAACAGGTTTTTTTCAAAGATCAGTGATAACTTAGGTTTTGCAGGATTCAATGATTAATTCTCAGTCTCTGGGTTATATGACCTACCTGCAGCATAGGTCACAACTTCTTGAAGTCTATCGTTACTTAGCCTCCAGAATCTCACTCTCTTCATTATCCTCCTACTTCATTGGCTGTTGGTCACAGGTCGTTTCGATGGTTCTTCTTCGTTTCTAACATAATGCCCTGGGCTTGCTGCTGCTTCTTATCTTCCCAAATCACTGCATACATCAAGATTTTAAGATCCGGGTGTTGCATTTAAACGTCTCCATGTGATGCCAATGACGATATTGAACTTGCTACCCCTGCTGACCAGCTCAGCACAGCACCACTAAATTCCTGGTAGGCCCAGTATACAAGGCTTTGGATGGCCTGGATAGGCTGCTTGTCTCATTGGGGAAGCAGTTACATTTCCAACACATTTTCTAAAAAAAAGTTAAATTGGGACACAGAGCAGACCAAAGAACCGAAAGGGGAAAATGAGTAATTCTCTCATTGTCTGAATTTTTATTTTGTTTTACTGAACTATAAAAATGGATATATAAAAGAAATGTCAAGTGATAAGGTGAATTGAAAGCTCCGCTTAAGGTTCTGAATTATGACACTTTTCTTTGGAAGCTTAGAAACATAAGCTTTCTGGTTGCACTTTTTTGAAGGTAGGATGGTGTGTATACATTACAAGTGATGGTGAAATAGGCTTCAGTAAATCTCCTAGAGGGACTATAATTTGTATATCTTAGTCTCACAGTGGTTGACGTGGTAGTTAGTTTGGTTTATGGCATTGTGCTTATTGTGACCCGGCTTAAAATATTCAAACTTACCTGTTCTCCTAGTGGATTTTTTTTCCCATAGTTTAAAATATTATATGCCATGCTTAATTCTGCAGTAACTTTCCCAGATTTTTCTGACATATGGGATATCTGACGTTGTAAAAAATCTTATTGAACAGTTCAAAATTTTTATTTTTTGACATAGTCCCTATTTAACCATATAAACGTGACAAACGTTCGAACACAATTTGTCTCCTTTTATTATTTAGCTGTTTTCCCTAGCAGTGTCTTTGCCTCTTTCTTTTACTGTGTCTTTCCTGGTTTTATAATAACAGGTGCAGCTGCACAAGCATGCCAGTAACACACATCTGCCAATGAAGGTAAAAGCTTTTCGCAGCATACATGCCCACATTGTGCTGGTTTTGGTTAGATAGATTTGGCTATTGATGCCACGGGTCACAATGCAATTTAGAAGCAATTAAAAGGTAATGAATGTGCTGAACGGAAACCTCTGCCTGGAAGGCTTTTTCTGGAGAAAATAGATAGATTGGTGTGTCTCTATTGTCCCCTGCAGGAATGTCTTTAGGCGAAATGACAATGTCAAGGGCTACAGACAAATGGGTAAGGTATAATCTCGATTCTTTTTTTTCCTGCGATGTTTTTAGAGAGTTATGAATACTTCATTGATATGACAGCATGGATCATCCTGAAGATAGGTATGAGACACCAACTAATTTAAAAGTCAAATTGCTATTGTGAATATCTATTTTTAAAGGTGCTCTTGTTGAAATATGTTTCACAGTACCGAATAATGACAGTCTTTGATGGTTTGTGAAGCAATGCTCCAGCAGTGTGGACTGGATGCTCGGACATTGTCAGAGGCTCCTGCTTAGCTACCTGTAGGATGAATACCCTAACTATTGAGGCAGGATGGCCTGTGTGCCTAGTTAATGACGCTATGCACCAAACACTGACCAAATAAAAACTATGGCTATGATTTTAGACATGAAAACATCAGATAGTGTTGGTCACATTGCAAAGACGTAGCTGAAGTAGTACATTGCCTTTATGCTCTTTTAATACAATGCGTAGATTTTTACTCCAAGAATAACTTTCTGATTAATCTTGTCACTGATTGTATGCAGTCCCTTGTTTGGGATGTGGTTTGTTGTACCTGTTCTGTGACCAGAAGAGGTTTTGAATATGACTAAAATAACAAAGTAACTGTGTTACAAACTTCAGAACTGTCAGCATGACATCTATGACATCTAGCCCATGCCTCCCATATTTTTATTTTCATTGTCTTGTTTTCTTGATAGCCTTAAGATTAGAAGTTCTAGATAATGTTCTGGCCAAGAAAAGATAGATTCTTCTTGAAAAACAAATAGTACACTGCTTTTAGGTGAGTTGCTTTAAAAAGCAAAGTATAAAATAAAATAAAAGAGCCGTTTAAAGGCCACTTCACTGACAAATCACTTATTTAGAATGGAAGGTCTCCTAAACTGTCATGGTTCTCCAAGTCATACTCAAAATTTTATTCTATGACTTTGTAATTATCATTGGAACTGCCACCGACAGAAATCAATAAATATAGACAAAAAATGTGAGATTATTGGTGCCTATTGATGCCATTTAAAATGTCCCATAGGGGTGCCTATGTGGTGCTCTTGGTTAAGCACTCAACTCTGGTTTCCACTCAGGTCATGATCTCAAGGTCATAGGATCAAGTATCCACCTCGAACACTGTGCTCAGCGTGGAGCCCCTTGGGATTCTCTCTTTCTCTGCATTTGCCCCTCCTACCCCACTCTCTCTCTCTCTCTCTCTCAAATAAATAAATAAATCTTTAAAAAGATAAAATAATAAAATAAAATGTCCCCTAGAACACATGGGATTGACTGTTGTGTTCTCTCTCACTTCAGGGTCTGTATTCTTTTATATTCATGACGATTTTTTACATATACCTCACCAATGTTCATTCTGGCTCTACAGTAGTTATTTCAGAAACAAGCAGGTATAGAGAATCGACTATGTATATACCGTGTGCGAGAGGTACAAACAAGGATTGCAGCAACCCAAGTCTTTGAGGAGCAGGAAGTATAGCAGGAAATATGTAACATTCTAACTCTATCTGCCCTCTTTTAAATGATGCATACTATCTAGATCAAAAAGTAATCATTTAAATCTACAATTCAGTTTTTTTAGTAAATTAATAAATTTTTGTTGAATTTATTGAACCTCATGAAAGCTTAGTATCAAGCAAATATACTCGAAATCCCATAGCAGGATTTGCCTTTAAGTATCTGGGTAACAGGAGTGGAGACCTGCATTTATGAATACTAGAAATGTACACTGTTCTGTTTTACAGACTAGGCACAAATTCTTCAAATTTAAGTTGGCTATAAAGCATTACTGCCAAGTGGCAGGTGTTTCTATGTTTCATTTTTGAATAATTAGCAGATGTTAATAGTCAAACAAAAAAAATTCTCATAATCTCATTTATGATGAATGTAGTTAGGAAACATTTGCCTTTTTTGAACATTGCTGACTGGTACTTCTGGAATATGTTCGTAGTTGACCTCACTTGGCTTTATTCGAGGCAGAGTCATTTCCTTTAGGTTCATACATTTGCCCACCTTTAAGATACATGGTGTTTTGTTGTTTTGAATATTTGCAAAGTCTCTCCCCCAGAGAATTTTTTTTTTAAAGAAGTTTTTTTTTTTAAGATTTTATTTATTTATTTGTCAGAGAGAGATCATCACAAGTAGGCAGAGAGGCAGGCAGAGAGAGAGAGGGGGAAGCAGGCTCCCCGCTGAGTAGAGAGCCCGATGTGGGACTCGATCCCAGGACCCTAGGATCATGACCTGGGCCAAAGGCAGCTGCTTAACCAACTGAGCCACCCAGGCATCCCTCCCCCAGAGAATTTTGAAAAATAAAAACAAACAACACATACAGCAGTCATAAGGTAGGTTTAATAAGGGCCAAGGCAAGAAAGACAAGAAAAGATAATAGGAAAATTATAATAGTCAACAAAAAAGAAGTAACAATCAAAGCAAGATCTATACATCCATAGGAAGAATGGAATTCACAGCATGGTTTAGGTAAAAAGAAATATGTCAAGAGGAAGAACTGCAGGGCGCCTGGGCGGCTCAGTGGGTTAAAGCCTCTGCCTTCGGCTCAGATCATGGTCTCAG
>JAPYYM010000651.1:0-14438 GCA_028534135.1 Potos flavus
GAAATACATTGAAATGCTAGAATGATTCTCTCACTTTGTACCCTCTTTATTCTACTCTCTGTACCTGAGCTCACTTTGCTTTTGATTATACGTGATACCAAATAGGTGTCCCAGATGTGAAGCTAAAATTGTGACCTTGCTGGAGGATATCCGAGTTGGTGAGGCAAAATGCAACGGACATGGATCAGCCAGCATTAGCTGAGGACCTTGGTCCAGTCCGCTGGGGCCAGGAGGTCGGGATGACTTATTCATTCAGTAGAATTTTATTGACGTTCATTGTTATTAATTTATTTTATTTCGTACTGTGAGCTAGGCACTATAGCGTAAATAAGATGGAAACATGGTTACGGGAGCCCTGTGTGTGTGTGTGGGGTGTCCTATCTCTTACTCCAAGGACGACATTGGTTGAGCGGACCCCCCAAAGGATCAGAAGATGAGACTCACGGTCGCATTGCCCAGTATGTGTATGTGTCCCTGTGTGTAACTTCGCTGTTTGATGTTGACGAGTCTGCAGAAGTAGCTTCCAACAGAAGAAAAATCAATTTAGAAGAATGAAAATCTAGATGTAAAATGGACAAGTAGGAACAGGCAGATTTAAAGACAACAGCTTTTCAAACAAATTTGGCAAAAAAAAAAAAAAAAAAGAATGTCGTATTTCTTTTAAGTTAATTGTTTTGGGCATTTCTTTTATGACTATGTTGGTAAAATGGGGCTTGACCATATGCCGTTAAGCTTGTACCACTGAAAAACTCTGAATTATGAAGTGGAAAAAATACGTGTGTGTGTGTGTGTGTATGAGATCGTGGGAAAAAAGTTACTGAATTTTCAGAAATGTTTTCAAACTGGTCTTAGGGAGAAATTCTCAGACCACAACCTTCATTTAAAACAAACAACAACAAAAACACTTACTGTTTTCTTCAGGGATGCAACAGGTTAATTTACATAAGATGAAATTTCTTTCTCAGAATCAGAAACCGTTTAGACATTTTAAGTATCTTCATCTAACTGATCTCAAATCCAGAGAGAAATGGGAATACCCCTTGACATTAACAAAAGTAGTATTTCTGGATGAGGCACGTATCACTTCATAAAGCATATGGACTTACTGTTTTTATAGTAAATCCCTCAGAAGGTGGATTAGGATCTACCTTCTTGAATAGAGTCAGCCCCGGGAAGGTAGAGGCAGGACGTCCCAGTAGGGGCAGGGACACAAACAAAGAAGCTGAAATTGCTTGAGAACAGCGGCAAACAAGCTTCTTGGGGATCTCTGTAAGAAATAAACCACTCTGCCTGAAATCAGAGCCCAATAATTAGTCCCCTTCTTTCTTTTTGAAGAATTTTTAAAAATTTTTATTTTATTTATTTATTTGACAGAGAGAGAGTCAGAGAGAGTGAGAGGGAGAGAGAACACAAGCAGGGGGAGTGGGAGAGGAAAAAGCAGGCTTCCCGCTGAGCAAGGAGCCCGATGTGGGGCTCGATCCCAGGACCCTGGGATCATGACCTGAGCTGAAGGCAGACGCTTAATGACTGAGCCACCCAGGCGCTCCTTGAAGAATTTCTTTTATACTTTTTTTTCCCCCAGGGCTAGATTGAACCATGAACTACAACAAACAGAGCAGTGGAACCATAGGAATAGAGTGTTCTTAACCGTGGGCTTGAAGTTCCGGCTGGTGCCTCACAAAGGCCATGGAGTCAAAGCTTGGGAACCCGGAAACAAGCTCCAAGATTTCAGGAAAAGTCCCAACAACTAGGGAATAAAAGTAACAGTATGAGCATCTACCATGGGTGGTCAGGCAGTGTAATGACCGTTTACTATTTTTATTTGCAATCCTGTTAGTACTAAAGAAGAATTAGCGTTTTCATCTCCTTTTGCATATGGTAAAATGGAATCTCAGAGAGTTTTAGAAATGTCTAAAATCCTTTACCTCACTCTGAGCTCGCTAATGGAATAGCCATTAGCCACATGTGACTATTTAAATTTAAAGTAAATAAAATTAAAAATACAGGTCCTGGGTCATCTTCACATTTCGTGTGTTGAGTATTCCCATGGGCTGGGTGGCTACGGTATCAGACCACCCAGACTGAACGTCTCCATCATTTCAGAAAATCCACTCTGCATGGCCCTTCTGGGTGCCGGGGGAGCCTAGATTCACGTGCACATTGTCATAGACTCTGCTCTCTGTCCCCTTCTATACCGCCCGGATAATACACTGATTCACGTGGGGAGTTCATATCCCAAGACACTGCTCTAGTGAATCATCCTATTTCTATTCTTTTAGAAACTAATGAATGTAAAAATAAATGTCTTTTGGATATTTCTTTGACTATGAGTTATATATGATTACAAAAGTATTAGTTTTTCTTTTTGCATCAAAGAGTTGTGTAGAGTGATCTTTTTAAAAACCACTTAAGGTCCAAATACTCACAAGTAGAGTACCTACCCGGATCACTGCTGCTTTCGTCACACGTTTGCGTGCAGACACCTTCCTATCTCTAGAAGCTACTGTGCTTACCGGACACACGGCAATTCCCCGTCCTGGAGAGCTTTCGCTCGAGGAGGGAGATGGACAAGTTTATAATCATTTGTAGGATGTTAGGAAGTAATGCCTTAAGGTATAAGAAGGAGGTCCTGTGGAGGTCGAGATTTGAAATTAGGTTTCAGGCGTTACAGAGCAGATGACAATGTCTGAGTGCAGACGTGAAGGCAGGGATGCCCAGCCGGTCCAGTCACTGATCCCTAGTCCTGGCAGGGAGAAGAGCAAGGACAGAGACTCCAAGGGCAGCTGGGGGCACGCCCGGTGAGCTCTAGGACAGCAGGAGAGGCCAGAGCAGGGGGCGCGAAAGAGCAGAGGGCCGGGAATAGTGAGAGAAGGGACTTGTGCCAGTTGTGTTGGGCCATTGGATTAGTTGTATATGTCCACAAGACCGGTGGATGGTGGAACACCGTGTGTGTGTGTGTGTGTTTCCAGGCGAGGTTAGCATGGGAATCCACACCGAGAGAAGGCCATGACCCTCGCCAGGACTGTCCTGCATGATCCATTCTGTCGAGGGCCTGCAGGGAACACACAGGCAGAGGAAGCATCGATTTGCTCTCTGCTTGGCCTGGAGCCTCCGTCCTCGTCTGTCCTTGGACATCGGTGCTCCTGGCCTCCCGGTCTCGGGCTCGAGGCTTTCCTGGGTCCCCAGTGTGCAGACCGCAGGTCAGGAACTCCCCGGCCCCTGTGATCATGTCAGCCCGTCCCTGATGGTACCTCTCCTTGTTTATCTGTCCATCTCCTGTTGGTTCTGTTTCTCCGGGGAATTCTGATACAGCGTGCACATCGCTTAGAAAATACTTGGCTTTTGTTGAGTGAGATGAGGAGGCCCCAGAAGTAGATCATTCCAAAGACAGAATGTGCTAAGCGGTGTGTTGTCAGAACCTCATATTTTGGCAAATACCTGAAGTTCTCATAGGTGAGTCTTACAGTCTCTGTGTAAGCTTGTATCTGTGCTTAGATTAAATGACTCTTGCTCAGATATCCGTCGTATTTAAAACCAGCTCTCGTGACCATACTTCAATCAGGGAGTGCCAGCAAAGAGCAGTAACGATCCTCACTTGGCAGATGGTGTGGTAAGGACTTTAAATCCGAGTTTATCGAATGCTTCCCAGCAACTTGATCACTGGCAAGATGATTCCGCCCTTCTGCCTTGGGGAGGAGGTGGGGGCATCAGTCGGGGGTGGTTTGTTGCCCCGAAAGTTTGCAGCCTGCTGGGAGGAAACATGAAAGTGCAGACAAGTAGTGTTTCGGGTTCTTCACACACCTGGTGGGCACGTCTGAGATGTGTGTACCTTAATACATGCATTCATAGGGCCGTACGTGATCGCGGCCAGCTCAGCCAGAGACAATGGCTTCAGAACATCCTCGCTCTTTAAGAAACCGAAGCAGACACAGTGATTATGGGTTCTAAGTGTCATTTCCTTGATTCCCCACTTTGAAGCCAAAGTCGTTCTTCAGCGCAGCAAAAAGACCTCCACATCCACGCCCCACTCACGTACGGGGAAACTTAGCAGAGGCCCTGTCCTCTGAGGTCAGACTTCCGCCCAGTGTGAGACCTGCAGGTGTGCTTTTGAAGGAAAGTTACTGAAAATCACTCCGTATCAGTGCGCTATGCCCCGTCCTGCAGATTAACCTCCTATGACACAAGGATACATTTGAGCATTTTGGCTTTTGAAACCTTTGCAGTTTATATCATAGACATCCAATCGCCAGATACTGGATTGCATCCTTGAGATCTTTGTCATGCATTGCATTCCACACGTGTAGTCTAACGCTGCTCCTTCTGATACAATGTAACAAAGAATCATATACGCAGAGGAAAGCTTAAACCCATAGACATTCTATTTAGACCAGTGACAGCTCACTAGTCTAGACATGAATGTATGTTTCATTCTTTATTACACTGGACTTTGTATTGTTTGGAATAATCAGCATATTTTATAATGAATCTGGGGATTACCAGCTCTAAACCATTTCTGAATAGATAGAGTACTAGATTTATTCACTGTCTTTCCATACATGAATTGCTGAGGTGAAGTCAAGGAGCTAATTATAAAATGGGAAATCTTCTTACAGAGTACAGGGAGAGTTACAAAAAATGGGAATAGTAAATCCTTTCACCCAAACTCAGCTGACCTAAAAACAATTTTACCTTCCATTATTTATCTAAAAACATTTTACCAAAATGTTCACCTGATAATTATATTTCTAATGATTAAGTCACTTAAAATTTAATCTAATTTGGGGGTGTCAATATTTTGTAACTTATGTGTTAGTGATTATATAAATTTGATAATTTTAAAAATTAAAGTATTTTTTTCAAACACTTGCTAACTTGTGTACATCAAGCTGTATTTCACATCATCACGGTACTGTATGAGCACTGGGGCTTGTAGGAGTCTTTTGCAGATATCGTAATATCCTAAGAACTTCTGACAGGAATATGAGTCTGTGTCAGAGGGTAAGCGAGGTTATGCTGTGGGGACGATCCAGTGTCTTACTGTCTTAAGACAGCAGAGATGTATTTTTAGTCATGCTACATGAATGACACAGGTCACTGTGGATTCTGTCCCCTGTTGTCCTTATCTGGGGACCTTGAGTGAGGGAAGCCCCCCCCTTACCGGGGTTTGCTGGTGGTCGCTGCTACACGAGAAGATGGGGAATGGCGCACCAGCTCCTAAAGGCATCTGCCTGAAAGAGACGCTCACTTTTTGCACATATTTCATTGGGCCACGCAAAGCCTGTGATCGTGTTTAACTTCCAGGCATAGAGAATTAATTGTATGTAGTTGTATCGTGTGCCCAGAATGAAGAGAACCAGGAATATTAGCTGTAACCACGTCTGTTTCAAGGTTCTTGAAGAAGGGACCAAGAGAAGAAAGGGAGGGAGGGCAGAAGGAGGAGAGGAAGAGAAGAAGGGGAGGAGAGAGGGAGAGCAGGAGGGCAGGAGGGAGTTAGAGAGAGAAAAAAGAAAAACAGAAAAGGAAAGAAAGTACTTCAAATCCTGACGCTGTGCATCTGCGTGTGTCTCCTTTAGTAACAAGACGCACAAATATTAGTTTGCACCTGCAGGTTGTAAGGTGAGTCAGGAACGGCTTCTGAAACGAGGTGACGCGTGAGCACAATCTCGCAGGACAGGAACAGGGGTTCGCAGAGGAGAAGAGGTGAAAGGGACTCCAGGTCGGAGAGGAGCGTTACTGAGGATGTAGAATCAGCAAGGACTGTGATTCAGCAACTCGAGACACTCTGTTTATTTAGTTTTTAACTGAATGGGTGTGGTAGCTTGGCTTGATGATCCTCAGGTATTTCTTCCCCTTCCTATCGTCTGTGGGATGAACATGTATTCCTGCCCCACTGACTTATTTTAGATGTGACTATGTGACTTTTCTGGCCAATAGAATGAAGGTATGATTGACAGGGTGCAGATTCAGAGCTTTGACCTTAGAAGGTATCCCAGGTTTCTGTTTGCCTCCTGGCAGCCTGCCCACGTCCAGATAGCTGCTCTCTGTCCGGCTAGGGCTGGAAAGCAGGCTCCCCGAGCTAAGCATCCGACAAATAGCAACCCTCCCAGTCTGTAAATGGAGCAAAAGATGCTTTTTATTATATTACTGAATTTTGTGGTGGTCACTTTGTTAACACAGCATTACTGTATCCGCAGCTGACTTATAACAGTTGAAAACTTACCAGAGTTGAGTGAAGAAGTTGATTTTTAAATTCAAATATTCCAAAAAATTTGAAAGTCAACTATTTTAAATAAGAAAAGAGGTGTGTAGTATCTGTTTCACTTACATATAAGTGTGTGGGAGGAGCAGTGGGGGGTATGTCTTTGACCTCTTGAAGAAGAAAGTTCTAGACATGGGGGCTTTCTGTTTGGAGTACTGCCCGGCTTCTACTGGATGGGGGAACCGAGGCCTGGAGGAGTGTCCCTGTGCTAGTGCTCTGCTTTCTGCGACCACCTGCCTGCCTAGCCCGTGCAGGGGACATTAGCAGTTCCGTGACCGTTGGTAGGTCTTTATGCTGTCAATCAAACCTGAGCTGAATTCCTTCCTTCCCCTACATACAGGGGAAGTTTCCTGTATGTAGATACCACAGTCTTTGTTTTCAGTACAGACTTGGAACTGGAATGCGATGCTTATGAACTTGGATCTGGAGGAAAAGAGAGCTTGGAACTTGACCCGGAACTTGGAACTTACTAGCCATGTTGCCTTAGATAAATTATTGAGCTTAGTTAAACCTGAGTGTGGTCATATAAAAACCGAGGATAATAATATGACGTATTGTACCTGGTTGTTCTTGGCTGATGTACGTAGAGGTATTTGGCATAGTCCCGGGCACAAAGGATGAGCTCAGTGTGTGTCCTTGATGGAAATACCAGTGTCGATGGCTTTCTGCTGATTACCTTTTGTGATCATCTGAAGATAGAAAAGCAAGTATCTGTCCATATTGTCACCTTACAGATTCTATAACCTTGTGTTCCTTGGCTTCTGTTTAGCCTGAAGGAAAAATTGTCATATGGAGAATTTGTTTAGGTGCTTGTTATTCTAATGCCTTACACACAAAAAAAGAGCATTGTAACCTGTTTTAATCTCCAGTATTTCCACTGGACAATCACCTGTTTGGCCAAAGTACAGAATTAAAAGTATTTTTAATGAAAACATGAGATTAGAATAACTGAAAATTTCCTGGTACAATGATCTTTTATGTATTTATTTTTAATTTTTAATTATTTTTAAAAATGAATTCCAGTGTAGTTAACAACGGTGTTACATCCCTTTCAGGTGCGGCCTTTAAAAATAATATGAATACATTGTATTTTCCTAGAATGCTCTGATTTAAATCAACTGGAGAGAATTTTTTCTTTGACTCTTTCAAGAACTTAACGCTTAAAGGTTCTCTGCTCTTCCCCCACATGAAGACCTCAGCGTATATTTTACAGACAGACAAACAGATCATTGAAACTATTTTCATATTGTTGTCCGGGCTCCTATAACAGTAAACTTGCGTGTTGTGAAATGCATCATCCTTTGAAACGTCACCTGAGCGATGCATCAGAGAATAAAGTATCTACCATCATGTAATTAGCTTCATTCTTCTGGGGATGGTGTGTGTGCACATGCCTTGTATGGTATGTGTATGAGATGCAAGGTGCTGGGTGCAGGGTCCTGTTCTGGGGAGGTGGCTATGAAGGTTACACTTAAGAATAAGACATGGATTTCTAAAAGTGCTTTAAATCAAAAGCAAGAAAAAAAAAAAAAAAGAACTTTCATTAGGCAAGGTTCTCTTGCTTGTAAGTACAACCTGCCTCTCACTAGCTTGAGCCACAGAGGGAACATGTGGACCCTGGGGATGAAGAGCCTCATAGCTAGTGAGTGCTAGATTCAGGGGCAGATGCCTACAGGCAGGGGACCTTCCAAGATTGATCTCTCCGCTGTCCTTCTGTGCTGCCCTCCTTTGTGTGGGCTTCATTTCCAGGAATACGCAGTGGGCAGTGTGGTTCCTGGGTGCTGCACACCATCATCACCACCGTCACCAATCATCACCACCACCACCACCACCATCATTATCACCATTACCACTGCCATCGCCACCACCACCACCACCACCACCACCATCATTACCACCACCACCACCACCACCACCACTGCCATTACCACTGCCAATACCGCCACTATCACCACCACCATTGCCACTGCCATTGCCATCACCATCATCACCACCACCACCATCACCATTATCACCACCATCATCACCACCACTGCCATTACCACCACTATTGCCACTGCCATTGCCACTGCCATTACCATCATCACCACCATTACCACCATTACCACCACCACCACCACCACCACCACCATCACCACCATCATCACCACCACCACCATCATCATCAACACCATCATCATCATCAACACCATCAACACCATCACCACTACCATCATCACCACCACCACCATGATCACCACCACCATCACCACCACTGCCATCACCATCGCCATCATCATCAACACTATCATCATCATCAACACCATCATCACCACTACCACTACCATCATCACTGCCGCCATCACCACCATCACCGTCATCATCACCAGCATCACTTTTGTCATCATTATCATCACCATCATCTACTTGTGGATAATAGACACTCAAGTGTCTGAACAGACTAGGCTGGGAACATAACCGTGTGGCATCAGTTTATATGTGGTGTAAGGTTATAGATGTGACACTCTTGGTGACATTCTGAACATGAATACCCCTTCAGTCAAACCACATTACAAACCCCTGGACCGACTAAAACAAACAAATGCTTAAAAATAGAAAAAAAGAACAGTCGATCAAGTGAACATGTCAGGGCGTGTTCTGCCCCTGGTTGTCAGTTTGCTGTCTCTGTTTCCAGTTCACATGGCTGCCAGGTGTAGTTTGAATGAACTACATGGCCGAAAGTTGAAGACCTGGCCACTAGCCTCCCACGGACCGCTGTCTCCCTGGAAGTGATATAATACAACGGTTGAAAGCACAGCCATTGGGACTAGAGATCATCATTGTTGTCCCCTGTCCCTGACTGTGTAACTGCAGTCAGGTCACATGACCTCTCTTTGTCGATTTTCTCCTAGGTCGTAGTAAGAATTCCATGAGATAATAAATATAAAATGCTACAATTGTGTCAGGTGTGAAGTAATCTATGTCTCTATATTAGGCTCCCCTTCTTGGGTTGTACTAAAGAAATACTAAAGAAACGGACCTAGATAGTTTCCAAGATACATTTTGGCTCTGATTCTTTATGCCCCAGAGAATTTTCACTCATATACCGGCTTTAAACAAACTATTTTGAGAAAGCCTGAAAGGTGTTAATAGTTCCAGTTACAAAGAAGGAAATCGAGTCTTGTAAATGTTAAAATTATTGACCAGAAAACACTGGGCCAATACGTAAGAGGTTGAATTCTTACCTTTTTATAGTCGATGCTGCGGTTTGTAAGCGTGATTCTCATTCGCTTCGAGTGTAGATGTTCATTCTCCTAATTTCTGGAAGTGCTGTTTGTGACAGGTCTCAGCCGAGTCTTTCTCCGGGATTGCCATCTGCTGAAGGGAGTCCCGGCGCCCAGAGTCCTGCCCTGTCCCACGGTAGCCTACCCCGAATGTCTTGGACCATGTAGAGGCAGAAGGCCCAGCTCTCCTTCCTCAGTGTGGAAGGATTCTGCAAGGAAGGCCCTCTTGGCTCCAGAGAGTTCCGTGGATTCCACGAAGGCTGCCATTGTGACGACAGCTCACTCCACTTTGTGGTTCTGCTGCACGCGGCTTTCCATACCCTCTCCGAAGCCTCGGTCCAGTCACGCCTGCGCGCAGAAATCGCCATCGCAGGGATTGTGTTCTTTGGGAATCCAACCGATGACACTTCGGAATCCTTGTAAAGAATAAAGATGAGAAAACAGGCACAGAAACAGAGCAAAGCAAGGGATAACTTGACATTTAATATTTTTATATTCTTATCAAAGTTGAGTCCTATTTCAGGACCATACTTTTAAATTTATATTTACAATCATCAAAGTGACTACATTTCCAATCTTTAAAGATAATGCCTAACTTTTATGGAGATAAGATGAATTGAAGTCCACTGGACTTGAAGACTTTATATTTAAAATTCCTAATTCAGGTGTTGCTTATACTGAGAATGGGCCAACCTGGGTGTCAGCCCCAATAGTGAGTATTTTTTGCTTCTGCTCAAATTAGAGTTGACATTTTGAGTATTTATAAAAATCCTCAGAGCAGTAGTTGTAGCCTTGGGAAGGAAAAAAAAATATTTCTGCACATTTCTAATCTATACAGTGACTAGGGAAATCACTCTTTATTTCAGGAAGAAAGTGGACCGTCAGTCTGACAATTTCTGCTCTGTCTAGTCTAGATTTTGAATAATCCCAGCAAAGGAGTATCAGATTTTTGCTAAGCATTTGTGGCAGTTCAGGGGCATTTAAATTCAAAGGAGTATAAAGGACTGAAGTAACTTCATTGTTGCTTCTAACGGGAAAGGAATTAAATATAATACCAAGCAAACTTTCAAGACGTGCAATCAAAGTGGTAAATAAATCTCTTTCACTCTCGATGCTGATTTTCAGGGTCCTATTTGGATGTAAGGTTTAGCTGTTTAGAATTATTTAATCATTCTTTGAAAAGCACGATGTATGCTTTTCAAATGAGATGCTATTTACTTTTTCTTCAGCGTTTGACAACAGTATGTCGTCATATTGATATTTATGTATATTTATGCTAACGTTGGAGTGGTCTATAGTAGGTAATGGCAAATTTTTTCATAGACCCTCATATAAATATCAAATACAAACATGCAGGGCACATTAGCGTGCTGTGGCTTCTGTAAGGAATACTGTAGGCTGGGTTAACGACGGCAGCTCATTTCTTCACACTTCTAAGGTTGGGGGGGGTCAGCGGTGTTGGTGGTTTGATCCTTGTCTTGCAGATGGTCACCGTCTACGGTCTTCACACAGCGGCCCCCCCCCCCCCCCGTCTGGGTCCTAATGTCTTTCTTGTAAGGACGTCCGTGGGATTGGATGAGGGCCCAGCCGTGTCACCTCTCCCCTTGATTACATGTTTAAAGGCCTGATCTCCAAATAGTCGTATTCTGAGGCACCAGGATTACGACTTCATGGAAAGAATTCGGGGAGGCACGATTCATTCCATGACACAGGCTCACACACACTTGAGCACCAAGTTAATTCCTTGACTATTAAGTGAGTGGGTTCTGTGGAATGCACTTGCTTTCACTCACAGCTCCAACATTCAGCGATGGGCTACCGGGGATGAGAGCCCCTCACCTCTGCCCTCGTGGGTGTGAGACACGTGGACACACGTGTGCTCACAGCACCGGCAGCATGTTATTTGAAGAAGAGAAAGTCCAGTGGAGTCTGACCTGCCCGGGAAGTCTTCTGAAGGAAACGGACCTCTGCGGAGGGCCAGCCGAGTGCAGAGGGGATGCTGCAGGAGCGTGTGGTCGTGTCACCAGTGACAAGGACACGCACAGGGTGTGCGATATGATGGAGATGGAGGAGTGCACCGGTCTGGCGGGACGGGAAGGTCATTCTGCACGGGGAGAGTGTGTCAGGATGATGACGCTGGCAGCAAGTAGATTGCGGAGGGGGAGACCTGAGGCCTGTCGGGAATGTTAGTGAACTGAGTCAGATGGCGCCGTGTTGAACTCGCCGGCGGGGCTGTGGCCGAGCCAACGGAATGATGCAGAGCTTACTCTGGAGGACGAGGGGAACAGTGCTTGCTTTTTGGGGTGAAGACGGAACGAGGACTCTTGGGATATTCTGAGATGTCTGCTGAAGAGGTCAAGCACTGAAGTAGGAAATTTCTAAATAAAGCTTCCATTTTGGAGGGGGGTTGAGTTAACTTTTAAATATCTGAAAAGTAGCATCCCAGTAAAAATACCTGGTAGAAAGTGGGGATCAGGCCCTGCAGAGCAGGGACACCAGAGATGCATATGGTCAGTGAGGTCGTCCCTGTGTGAAGGGGCGAGGGGATCACAGGTTCCCGAGGAGCTGGGTGCGGAGGGCCCTGGTATGAAACACCGAGCATCACCTGCAGACCTCCGAAGGAGCCTGATGTAACTGCGTGGTGGGGCCCTGGAGGCAGTCCTCCTGCTCCAGAGAAGAAGGGATCGAGGACGTCAACTGTGGCAAAGGATCCTTGACATAAATACCGAAATTATCAACACACTGGTTGAAAGTGAGGATTAGAGCCAAACCCTGAGTTCCATGTAGACAGTGGAGGTGGATCTTGCTCACGAGGGGGTGGGGGGGTGACAGCAGCAGCGTTTGAAAACAGAAATCCCAAATAACAGATTTCTTCTGGCAAGACAGGTGTCGTGGATCAGTGGCCGTGTTCCCTCGGCGTGGCCATGTGGCTCCAGGAGCAGTGACACCGGTGCTCACGGTGGGCGCGTGTGTCTCGTCTTCTAGCACGATTGCGGTCCTTTCGGGGGGCTCCTTGCGGCATTTCTCTCAAGAAATTAGTGCAGGGTTTTTTTGTTGTTGTTTTGTTTTGTTTTTGCACATAGTAGTTCTAAGCATGAACTTTCTTAAATTTAAAATGTTCGAAAACTGTGCCTAAACCAGTAACGAATGTGACCTGCCATGAGAGCATGAATATGCACACACAGCATGTATGTGCCCAGTGGAGTGCAAATGTATTAGGACGGTAGAATATTGGATCCAGGGGGTGATGAAGAGGTTATCTGAGCAGCTCTCTTATTTTACTATAATTCAACAAATTCATAACATGTTTAAATAAATTATATATATGTAGTATTTAAGTGGATTAAAATAACAAAGCCATTAGAGTAGCTCATGGCACAAAGGACATGCTCAATAAATATTGGCTAGAGTTAATATTTTAATTACTGTTTCATCCACATTCCCTTCTACTTAGAGATTTGTAGGGAAATAGGAGTGGGAAAGCCCATAATGACCAAGTACCCGTACAAATATTTCTATATAATTGTGCGTCTCCAAGATTGTTTTGAGTAGTAATAAGAAATTGAAAGTTTCAAAAACTCAGATTTATGGAAGTAACAGCCTCTCTTTTCAAAGGTAGTGTTTGCTTTATTTTACACATAAAGAATGAGTATATTTTACACTATAAAGTTGAGTAAATATCAAGAAATATCACCATTATTATATATTATTACCATTATAGTTTTTGTGAGTAGTAGTATTTACATGGGAGTTTGGGATTAATGTACCTTTGAATAACTTCAGTTTTATTGAAGTTATTCACAGTCTTAATGCTTTGCCCACCTTCCAAAGTAATGACTTCCTTAGTATCCTACAGTGTCTAAGTACCCTTGTGTGGTTTCCAGAAAAAGGTGGGTATGTGAAGAAGTATGCACGCACCTAAGAGACTTTTTTTTTTTTTTTTTTAAGATTTTATATATTTACTTGAGAGCAAGAGAGAGAGAGCACAAGCAGGTGGGACAAGAGGGAGAGGGAGATGCAAACTCCCCGCTGAGCAGAGAGCCCGATGTGGGGCTCGACCCCAGGGCCCCAGGATCATGACCTGAGCCGAAGGCAGACCCTTAACCAACTAGGCCACCCAGGCGCCCCAAGATTCTTCTTAAATAAATAATTGATAGTAAATTAGGGGCTGAGGCCTGGAATATTGTCTTTGGTGCTGGCCGTGAAGGGCAGCTGACTCCTCGTGAGTCGGACAGGCCTCTGAGCCCGCCGGGGCTGCTGTTCCTCACCTTCTTCAGTGTGCTCAGAGTCTTTCCAATTTTGTGGAAAGCCATTAGGAATGTTGCTTGATGTGGCAGGTGCTGTCCCCCGACAGCTGGGCCACTTTGTATGGTGCTGCAGATTCAGCAGACGACGTCAGGAGAGCGTGGCAGGTGGCTCCAGGACGAATGACGTTTGTAAGCCAAGTATTCAGTGTTCTCATTAATCTGCATATTATTACAACATTCGAGGTGTCACTAGGTCAGTGACTTGGGATTTTTTGCTAGCTTTAAGTCATTTCCTCAAGGTATCTAGTGGAGGTTGGTGTTGCAGGACGGTATGGTCCAAATCTGGCTGTCAGTGGACAGGTCAAACTGCTTGGGAGCCTGCCCGGTGCCCTTGCGACCGCCGGCCAGGCTCCCCCAGGACGTGGCAGGTCAGGTAAGAGCGCAGCCCTGTCCCTGCCTGGTCCTCCGCACTGCTCAAGGAGGGAACGCCCCAGAACAGTGTGGCTGTGCTTTCCAAAATCGATCAGTAAACATTAGCACACTTAAGAAGTCATTCACTCTATGCAGCTGACCTTGATCCTGGAGCATATATTGAAGGTGACACATCTGGCAGAGCCCCAGGTTGGGTGGCGGCTGGCCTCCGGGAGGCCTTGCACCTCAGATATGCCT
>JAPYYM010000652.1:0-14438 GCA_028534135.1 Potos flavus
AAAAAAAAAAAAATACGGTATAGTGCTATAAATGTATTTTCTCTTTTTCTTAACATTTTCTTTTTCTCTAGCTTACTTTATGGTAAGAATACAGTATATGGTACATATAATCTACAAAATATCTGTTAATCTACTATTTATGTTATTAGTAAGGCTTCTGGTCAGCAGTATTAGTAGTTCAGTTTTGGGGGAATCAAAAGTTATACTCAGATTTTCAACTGTGCAGGGGTCAGCCCCCTTAACCCCTGCATGTTCAAAGGTCAACTGTATCTTATTTAATTTAATACATCCAAAATATTTTTTTAGAAAAATATTTTCTTATTTTTTTATTTTTAAAGTAATCTTTACACTCAGTGTGGGGCTCAAAACTACAACCCTGAGATCAAGAGTGGCATGATCTACCCACCGAGCCAGCCAGGTACCCCCAAAATATTTTCATTTCAGCTTGTAATCAACATAAAAATGAGAATTTATATGTATATATATATATAAATATGTATATATATACTTTTTAAAATACTAAGCCTTTGAAAGTCAGTGTGTACTTCACATTTACAGCATATAAGTAGGCTGTACTACATTTCAAGTGCTCGGTGGTCATATGTGGCTGGTGACGACTGTGTTGGACAATACAGATAAAGAGACACTGAAGGCCCTTTTCTCTCCCATCATCATAAATACATAGAAGCCTCCATCTCTGCTCAGAAATAATCCAGGCAAGGAATAGCAGTGAGGGGACCCTTCCAGCAACAAGAAATATCTTTGATAGGGAGTTAAATTAGGGATTAAGAGACTTTAACAAAAGGGACAGTTAATTTTAAATCTAGACACCGAGTTTTTCTTCAATTATCAGTGGCAGTGAGG
The DNA here is from genome assembly GCA_028534135.1 of Potos flavus. NCBI lineage: Eukaryota > Metazoa > Chordata > Mammalia > Carnivora > Procyonidae > Potos > Potos flavus. The sequence goes on from JAPYYM010000652.1 coordinate 865, forward strand.
ACTCAAGGACAAGATGAGATCATTTAAAATAAAGAAATGTATAATTTTTTGTACATCTAACTAATACTGAATACATTTCAATCCATATTACATAAGTTAGAGAACTGTTTTTACTGTGAAGGAATCTAGATTATTAAGGGTATTGATGAAATAAATCACCATTTATCACATCGTATTTAGGCATAGTTCTTCAAAGTTAAGGCAGTATTGCTTGAATCCTCCAGAGGCTTGAAATCTAAAGCCAAGACTACCTGTAACAAGTCATGGTAGTTGGGAAGGGGTTTCTTGGGTTCTTTTCTTTCTTTCTTTCTTTCTTTCTTTCTTTCTTTCTTTCTTTCTTTCTTTCTTTCTTTCTTTCTTTCTTTCTTTTTTTTTTTTTAAGATTTTATTTATTTATTTGTCAGAGAGACAGAGAGCCACAGGCAGAGGGAGCAGCAGGCAGAGGGAGGAGCAGACTCCCCAGGGAGCAGGGAGCAGGGAGCCTGGAGCCGGATCCCAGGTCCGTTCCAGGATCCAGAGATGATCATGCCCTGACCGGAAGGCAGAGGCTTAACCGACTGAGCCACCCAGGCGTCCCTAAGCTGTTTTCATTACTGCGTTGCACTCAACGGGTTGGCTCTTTTCTGTCTTTCCTTTTTTTTTTTTTTTTTAACTGGCTGCTTGCAGTTTATTTTCCACTTGGTACCAGCACATGGTTACAGGGTGTTAGGAAGGCTTGCATGCTGCTTGGATAGTAAAGAGTGGAGTTCTCTCAGCTTCCTTTTTGGTGTTTTGCTCTTTTGATATAAAAGAACCTGAATGTGTCCGCTCGCTGCAGCCTGCCTAGTCCACGGAGAAGGGATGGGCTCTGACCAGCCTAGCAGCTCCTGGAGCCTGGCAGCTGGTGGTGGCCACCCAGGATTGGGCCCTGGTGTTGGCTTTGCCCCGCTGACCAGCAGGCTGGCTTCCCATGGCTATACAGGTGATCGTGCCATGCCCGGAGAGATTATGAGCGTTCTGGCGACTCCAACACTGTAGCGGTGAACGGGAGAGTGGACTTCCGGAAGAAGCAGCTCGCCCGCCAGGCCTGGGGGTTGGGGGGGGGGGTGGCTCTGGGGAGACCAGGGTGGTGAGAGATGGCTTCCCCAAGATGCGATGCACTTCGTAGGAGCTGTTGCTGAGAGTGGAAGGAACCCAGGCGGAGCCGGCGATAGTCGAGGGTGGGGAGCCGCTGGACAGGATGGTTGCCAAGCTATCGCTTGTGGGCTGGTGGAAACCTTGGCGCACAGTCACGGGTGGCAGGGACGGGGACACTAGGCCACTGAGCCCATTTGCAGAGGAGAGAGCCACGAGCGAGGTGCGCACGAGCGCTGCCTTTACTTTTGTTTACTTTAGACGTTCCCCTATCTAGTATACCTTTATCCTCCCTTCTGAACCTGATTCTGTCCAAACTTCATGAACCGATGTAAGTTCTGTCCTCATCATGAACTGTGCTTGGACGTGTTCAATTTAAATAGAACTTACTTTGTGGTTTATATTACATGGCTTCTCTCTTAATTATATATCCTTTAATATTATTTTCCAGTTATTTTCTTTGCGACTTTCTTATCTCACCAGTGAGCTGCCACTCTTCTCATGGGAAGAAACTTTTATTTCTTTTATAGACCTGATGCATTCAGCAAAGTTCTTTTGTTTCCCTATCTTGAAAACTTTGATATTGATATTCTGTCATTTAAATCATCTTTATGGCTGTTCATTTTTTGTGTGTGTGCGCTGAAATCATAATTCTTTGACTAGAAAGGCTTTTTTTCCCCCAGAAAGGCTTTTATACCTTTAAAGATTTTATTTATTTATTTGCCAGAGAGAGAGAGGGAACACAAGCAGGGAGAACAGAAGGCAGAGGGAGAAGCAGGCTCCCCACTGAGCAAGGAGCCTGATACAGGACTTGATCCCAGGACCCTGGGATCATGACCTGAGGCGAAGACAGACAAATAACCGACTTAGCCACCCAGGCGTCCCTTGAAGTTTTGTTTTGAATTTCTCTTCAGTCTAAATAATGTTTTATAATAGTCACTTCTTTTTTTTAAGCTGTCAAAATTAGTCTGGGGGAAAGTGCATACTCTTTTTTTTTTTTTTTTTTTTAATAGCTCATCCTTCACACATTTCTCGAAACATCGGAAAAACATTTAAGTATTAAGAAAATACGAAGGGTTTTTTTGGTTTTGTTTTTGTTTTTTAAGTCTTGATTCTTCGACTGGTACTCTTGGAGAACTTAAGTGTTAAGATTAGGGTCAACTATGAGGTTGAGGAAAGATGTTGTGTGTGTATAGCTAATAGATAAAATGTATTTCATAAAAGCATTGCTAGTTTTATAATCTTTTTTTATAGTCCATAGCTCAGATAAAACTCTGTAGATATGACCTTCATTTGAATCTGAAGCATGTTGCAAATCAGCACAGAGAGAAGCTCAAGTAAATGTAAACATTTGGAATTTTAAAGATAAAGATTCCCTTTTGCAAAAAAACAGCCATTGCTTTGAAGTTTTTTTTTTAAAATAATGTTCTGTGTAGAATTATATCTTGAAAAAAAATGAAGAAACCAAATGGAATGAACATTAGTAAGTTTATAATAAAAAAATAAACATCAAATGTCTTTGCCAATGGGGATCTGAGTCTAATAAGCAATGCTCTCTAGTCAATGGAAATGAAGCGGTGCAAGTCACAATTAAGGTATAGAAAGAAAACACAAATGACAATAAGGAGAATTTATAAGAAAGATCTTACTCTTTGATATATTTAACTTGTTTCCATTTACTCTAAAGAGAACACCAGAGAAATTCCTAGAGCATGGTTGGCATGGGAAGCAGAAATCCCCGCACAAGGAAAATGCAAGAAGTTTGCAAAGTTTCCTCAAATAACCATAAGTACAGCCAACAATGATTGCATGTGCACTGAAGCCAACTCCCAGAATTTACCTCCCCTAGGCTAAGTCACTTTCATCTTTAACTGGGATGGTTCTCTAACTGGCCTCCTCCACCTATTCATGTCCCTCCTCTTTCCTCTTCTTCCTCCCCAATCCTTCTTCCTCAATTCTGCAGACAGTAGAATTTTTAAAAATTAAAATCTGATGATATCTTTGCCCTGCTCAAATTCCTCAGCGACTTCCAATTGCTCTTTGGATAGATTTTAGGTGCTACAAGTTTTTGCATGATCTGGCTCCTGCTCACCTCTTCAGCTTTATTTTCTGCCTTTCTTTGCCTCCCTCACTGAATTTCAAACTCAATGTCCTATTTGCTGTTTCTCGAATAAACCAAACTCTGTGACCCCTCAGAGTTTTAGCATAAGCCATGTCTGTCTGTCTGAGAGAATCTTCACCACCCCCATCCCAATGGGCCACCACTGCCTGCTGTTTCCTCCTCAAGTTCCAAGTCTCAGTCAAGATTAGGCTCTATATTATTACAGGATCCTAAACTTTGCCTTTACACATATTCCTTGTGTAAGTAAACTTACTCAAACCACTAGTAATTTTAGTAGAAATGTGATGAATTGCTTATTGTCTATCCTTCTCACTAGATTTTAAACTCTGTGAGGGCAGGGACTGTGTCTACTTTATTGCTGCATTCTACATGCCTGGCATTGTGCCTGACTCATAGCTGGTGCTTAATAAGCATTCTGGAATGAATAAGATTGTAATGTAGACATGACAGGGCTCAATAGGAAATCTTATCATTGGCTCCATTTTCACCTTGAACCAGGACTCTCAGCTTTTTGTTTCATCTAAAAACTTGAAATCACCACAGAGGGGTGTCTGACTGACTCAGTGGAGCATGTGACCCTTGATCTCAGGGTGGTGAGTTCAAGCCCCACGTTGGGTGAAGAGCTTAGTTAAAATAAAAAAAAAAAATCACTGAAGAAAGTGAATGACGTAGATTTTACTGGGGACTTTTTTTGAGAGCTGAAGAAGAGAAACATCACATGCCACACAGTAACACTTAATTGAAAAAATCCTATTAGATATTTCCATTCTTCCTCTCAAAGTTCCTTTTTAGCTTGTCTTACTTTTGACCTTCATTTTTTAAAAAAAGATTTTATTTATTTGGCAGAGAGAGACCCAGCAAGAGAGGGAACACAAGTAGGGGGAGTGGGAGAGGGAGAAGCAGGCTTCCCACTGAGCAGGGAGCCCAATGCAGGGCTCGATGCAGGGCTCGATCTCAGGACCCTGGGATCATGACCTGAGCCCAAGGCAGATGCTTAACAACTGAGCCACCCAGGCACCCCTTACCTTTGACCTCTCAAACAGCCTGTGCAACTTCCTGGACTCCTAGCCTTCACTGTTCTGATTTCACAAGGCCAATGAGGGTCTTTCCCTATTTCTTTTTTAATGTGGAATATTCTAGTTTCCATCCTTGTATTAGTTTGCTAGAACTGCCATAATGAAGTACTATAAACAGGGTGCTTTATTTTATTTTATTTTTTAAAATATTTTATTTGTCAGATAGAGACAGCACAAGCAGGGGGAGCGGCAGGCAAAGGGAGAAGCAGACTCCCTGTTGAGCAAGGAGCCTGATGTGGGACCTGATCCCAGGACCCTGGGATCATGACCTGAACTGAAGGCAGACGCTTAACCGACTGAGCCATGCAGGCATCCCAAAAGGGTGCTTTAAAGAAGAGAAATGTATTGTCTCCTAGTTCTAGAGTCTGAAACTCTAAGATCAAAATATCGGCAGGACTAGTTTCTTCTCAGAACTGTGAGGGAAAATCTGTTCCAGTCCTCTTGTCTAGCTTCTCGTGGTTTCGCGGGCAATCTTTGGCATTCTGTGGCTTGTAGAAGAATCATCCTGATCTCAGCTTTCATCCTCACATGGCCTTCTTCCTGTGTGCGTCTGCATCCAAATTTTCCTATTTATAAGGACACCAGTCACATTGGATTAGGGTCCACCCTAAATGGCCTCCTCTTAGCTAAAAAAATTGCAATGCCCATATTTCCAAGGAAGTTCACATTCTGAGGTATTGGGAGATAGACTTCAACACATTAGTTTTTAGAGGGCACAATTCAACCCATAACAATCCTCCTACTCCTCATCCTCCTCCATAAAAGAAAAACTCTTGGATTCCATCTTCCTTATAAGAAGGGTTGGAGGGAATCATAGATAATGGGAATTGTTAGTAGCAAACACATTTTATCTGTTCAAAATAATTTCCTCTTACAAGTGACTGAAAAACTAAGAAGTCACTCAATCTTTTCTACAGATTTCTCTTCTAAAAATATGGATCAGGTGACATCATTCTCTTGCTCATAGACTGAGGGTAGGTGACATCTTGTCTCTCTTGGTGACCATTGCATCTCTAGCACCTGGCTTCCTGCGGGTCACAAAGTACACCCTCATAGATATTTGTTGAATGCAATTTAGAACTTTAATGACTGCTTTTCACTTTCAGAACAAAGACCAAGTTCATCAACCTAACCCCAGCAATCTGCCTGCATCTTATCTTTGTAGCTTATCTACTATTCTACTCCTTTCAACCATATACCTTTAGCTAGAAAAACTATTCTGCTGTGGTTCTTTGAGTACACTCTCCACTTTCACCCACATTCTTTTTTTTTTTTCCTCCACCCACATTCTTTAATTCAAACTTTCTCTTTTGCCTGGAATGTTTTTCTACCTCCTAGCTAGCCGGCCTTTAAGGCCCTGCTCAGACTGTCTCACCTCTTCTGATGGTAAGTCTTTTTCCTCTAGGCAGAATTAATCTCTTTTTTGAGATAGCTTCATAGCACTTTGGATACTTTTGACAATAGATCTCTTGGTAGAATTATTTAGAATTGTGTCTATCTCCCAAGTAGATTAGAATTCTTATAGGACTAAGGACATGTTCTATCATGTTGTTATCTTTCACAAAGCCAGGAACACTCCTTTGTACTATAGATATCAACCAACACAATTTTAATTAATGAGTTTAATTTTTTTTAAGTAACCCCTATGCCCAACATGGGACTCGAACTCAAGACCCCAAGATCAAGAGCTGTAAGCTCTCCTGACTGAGCCAGCCAGGCATGCCATAATTAGTGAGATTTAAATTATTAGACTTGTTCTCTTAGGCTGTATTTTCCCTTTTTTTTCCACTGTAAATACTCTTTTTTTTAAAAGATTTTATTCATTTATTTGACAGAGAGAGAGATAGTGAGAGGCGAGTCAGAGAGGGAGAAGCAGGCTTCCCACTGAGCGGGGGGCCCGATGCGATGCAGGGCTGGATCCCAGAACCCTGGGATCATGACCTGAGCCGAAGGCAGACACTTAACGACTGAGCCACCCAGGCGCCCCTGGAACTCTTTTGTAATCATATTTTTTGGACTTTCCTGAAAAACTGTATAATGACAAAGAAATTACTATAAATTCAATAATATTTTAAAATGAAATTTTCTATTTATCACCAAAACATCTACAGACATAGGAAAAACGGGTGTTCATATTTTACCAACCATATTTCAATGTTTGGTGTGTATGTGGATTTGTGGACCTTTGTAAGCTCAGTAGTTTACAAGTTGCAAATACTTTTCTAGGAAACAAAGGCCCATTGAAAGTTTTTGGTTGGGTAATGACAAAGGAAAGTTAAACCACACAAAACTGAGATAGATATTTTTCAAAATACTGTCTTGCATTCATATCTTTGTTCATCCAATGAATATTTTTTCAGTATCTTAGTATGTGCTAGGCAACATTCCTGGTGTTGGGCATGCAGGAGTTGCCAGGTTGGTATCAATGGAGGTGATGAGAAGTGTTGGATTCTGGATGTTTTGAAACATCCAGAAACTGGGTGGCTCAGTTGATTAACCATCTGCCTTTGGCTTAGGTCATGATTCCAGGTTCCCAGGCCCCGCGAGCCTACTTCTCTCTCTCCCACTCCTCCTGTTTACTCTCTCTCTGTCAAATAAATAAATAATCTTAAAAAGAAAAAAGAAAGTAGAGTCAACAGGATTATGGACAGATTAGATGGAGTGTATGAAAGAAAAGAGTCAGTAATGACTCCAAGACTTTTGACTGCAGCAATTGGAAGAATAGAATTACTATTTGCCAGAATATAGAAGACTGTTGGAGGAGAGGTTTGGGGATGGGGCTAATCAGGAATTTGGTTTTGAATCTATTCAATTTGAAATGACTATGAGTCAAGAGAAGATATATGTAGATACATGCTACTGTAGGTATCTTTTCAGTGAATATAAACAAAATTAGAGGTATGTTAGAGCTGGCTCACCCCAGCTCATAAGAGGTGATCATTACATTTTTGGGAATATTTGAGCCAGCTGTTAAGAATTGACAAGCTGTTGGGGCACCTGGCTGCCTCAGTTGGAAGTGCATATGACTCTTAATCTTGGGGTTGTAAGTTCAAGGCCCACTTTGGGTGTAAAAATAAAATCTTTTAAAATAATTAACAAGCTATTATTCAAAATTAAGCTATACAAATCTATAAAGTGTTTTAAATAAAGTATATGAAGACAAAAGTAATACATATGTGTGTGTATATATATATATATATATATATATATTTTTTTTTTTTTTTTTAAATGTAGGCTCTATTCCCAGCATGGAGGCCAATGTGGGACTTGAACTCAAGACCTGAGCTGAGGGGCGCCTGGGTGGCTCAGTGGATTAAAGCCTCTGCCTTCGGCTCAGGTCATGATCTCAGGGTCTTGGGATCAAGCCCAAAAAATCCTCAGTGGAAACAAATTGTCTCTTAACTCTCATATGTCCTTATAACATCATCATCGTCATCATCATCATCACATTTGTTTTTATTTTCTGTGTTGTATATGTAAAAACAAAGCAACAAATCAAGAAGGTGGACAGAAAACAAAGGGTTGGTGAGTAGGTAGTATAGCACACTCCAAACAAGAAGGATCTTATAAAATAGACCAATTTTGGTACATCTCTGCTGCTTAACACTTCATCTTAAGAAAAAAAAAAAGCCAGCTCTATATGGATGGGGAACAGATATAAAAAGTGAACAAAATATAGTGCACGATGGACTTTATAGTATGATACTATTTATGTAAAAGAGAACACAAAGTACAGGTACATACTTGTTTATGCAGTGAATATTTCTGAAAAATATACATGAAACTGATAACAGTTGCTTCAGAGGAGAGGAACTTGGTAACCAGGGTATAGGGGTGGGAAAGAAACATACTTTCCCTAAGTATCTTTTTGTTCCCTTCGAATTTCATGGCAGGAGTATGCATTTCCTATTTAAATCAAACAAACATACGTTTTTTTTTTAAAAGTGCTTAAATGGTTTTAAGAACATAGGTGGGAGGAAGAAGAAAGTTTTTCTACTTTAAATTTGTACAAATTTTGTCTCTTTAAACTCAAGTATGATTCCTTATAAATATCTGTTAACATGATATGCATCTTCTAGGGATGCCTGGGTGGCTCAGTCAGTTAAGTGACTGCCTTCTGCTCAGGTCATGATCCTAAAGTCCTGGGATGAAGTCCCGCATCAGGATACTTGCTCAGCAGGGAGCCTGCTTGTCTCTCTGCCTGCTCTGCCTGCCTCTACCCCTGCTTGTGCTATCTCTCTCTCTCTGACAAATAAATAAATAAAATAGTAAAAATAAATAAATAAATAAAAACATGATATGCATCTTCTCTAAATATAAATGCTAAGATTTTGGTTAACAAATTGTAACCCATAAACCGAAGTCTATGTTAAGCTCAAAGCATGTTTAGGTTTGCTTACTAAAAGAAACCGTAGGAGTGCCTGGGTGGCTCATCGTTAGGCGTCTGCCTTCGATTCAGGTCATAATCCCAGGGTCCTGGGATGGAGACCCAAATTGAGGCTCAGCAGGAGGCTTGCTTCTCCCTCTCCCATTCTCCCAGCTTATGTTCCCTCTCTTGATGACTCTGTCTGTCAAATAAATAAATAAAATCTAAAAAAAAAAAAAAGAAATCGTATATGTTAGAATATTTGTTATGTAAAATTATGTTCACTCACTTAAAAGTGATAAATATGTTTATCTTAGGAATTTGAATATTTTGAATGCCTTCTTATGATAATGAACACATTGACTATGATCTTACTGGTCTTATAATTATCCTCTCCATTATATAAATAGGATAAATGTCCTTGTTAATTGCAAAATGTGGCAGAGTCTAGACTTTTCTCTGCAGTTGTGCAAAGAAATAACAGTGCTTATAGCAGACTCGTTATCAAAAACACAATAGAAAAACTCATGCTTTCAAGCAAATTGGTACTGTAGTCCTAGAGACGAGTCTGAGCAGAGTGGTGGAATAGATTGCTTTAGCCCCCAAACTGGAGTGTGCTACTATAACAAGTGAAGAGGCCACGTGAAACCTCTGTTTTGTTTTTCAGTGGAAGCTGCCTGTCTTTACTGCTTGGTCCCAATCAGAGAGCATGAAACTGTTGTGTTCACTAAATTAAGTACAAAAAGATAAATGTACACATTCAGGTATGTCGGGGAAGGAACCAAAATTTAGAAGCAGGGTCAGCAAAAGCAGTGTTTTTTTTAATTGTGTGAAATGAGGTAGATGGAACTGAAAAGCAGTCATAACAGGCTGTGGTAGAGAAGTTGTTCTTTTCCTCAGTGTTTTCTTCCTCCCCTTCCTGTATGAATTAAGGATTGATTGACCAAAAATCAGGTCCGGATAGGAAGTCTTAGATGGCTCCTGTGTCAGTCAGGGTTCTGGCAGGAAGAGAGAATCCAGCCCAGATAGTTTCAGAACCTACGTTCAGGACAGGACTACTTACCATGGTTGGGGAGAGGTAAGAGGGTCAGCAAGCTATGTGAGGCATCTAGACCAGTAACAACAGAAAGCCCTTACTTTCCCCACAGAAGAAGGGACAAGGGGAGGAAGTAGAGTTTCTGGAGCTCTAAGAGAGCTGGGAATGTGTAGATAGGGCTGCCCTGTTTCTCCTGGATGGTCATGGAGGAAAGCAGATACAGCTAAAGAGTGATCCAGAAGCAGGAAAGGAGCAGGGAATAAATACCCCACACCTCTCTCCTCCCATCCTCTTTTCTCTTCTCATTCGCCTGGCTAAACTTAGAGGAAAACCAACCCCCAAAAGGTGAATGGGAGATGCAGCTGGTAGGCTTCAACCTTCCAGGGAACAAAGCAGGAGAGAGGAGGATGAGAGTTGATAGGAAGTAGAACCATGATAGTATAAAAAGGAATCTCTGTGCCCAGTGTGGAGCTTGAACTCCTAACCCCAAGGTCAAAAGTCACATGCTCTACTGACTGAGCCAGCCAGGCACCTCATATGGGATCCCTATGTGAACTGAGGTAGGGTTTTGAGGAAAGAATCTCTCTGGATATCTGTTCACTGTATATGCATATGCATCATTGCCATAAGATGGTGCATATCATATGTAGAGATATATAATTAATATTCTAGATAAACAACCAAGCGCTTGCATAAATTTTCAAGTTTTTTTGCCCAGAGGAATTGAATGATCAAATTAAAAGTGAAAAAAAAATTCACATCCAACTTTAACTAAAGAATAAGAATCTGAGTAAGATTGGAGGGTTTTGTGAAGATCTTGTAAAGGAGAAAAGACATAGTTAACTCTTCCCTTCTTCCACATTCTGAAAGGGAAAGCTGCAACTCAAAACTGTAATTTGTGAAAAATAATTTAAATGAAGGGACATTAGCATTTAGATGACAAGGTCTCATTTTCTACTTAGTTTCTTCCTTTCTTTCTTTCTTTCTTTCTTTCTTTCTTTCTTTCTTTCTTTCTTTCTTTCAACTTTTCTACTTAGTTTCTAAGTGGAGAGTTAAAGCATATTTCTTTCGGCTGTGAAAATTTTTCTTAAAGAGGAAGTAAGTTGTTCTTATCAGAAAGAATGGGTGTGTATAAACACATTAGCCAAAAAAAAGTTGCAAATTTTTCATTTCCAAGATGGAGTACAACAAGTCAAACTAAAATATTACAATAAACTGTGCTATACTAATAATTCTTTTTTCCAGCATCACTTTACATCCAAAAGGGAAAAAATTAACTTCTGTCCTGATAGGAACTGGCAGCACACCAATTAAAACATGTGATGATATAATTAATTGCTTTTAGGCTGTTTGTGTTAGTAGCCAGGTGGAGTCAAAATTATTCTGTTTCAGTAGTTTTTTTTTTTTTTTTTTTAAGATTTTAGAGAGAGAGAGAGAGAGAGAGAGAGCACAAGTAGGGGGGAGGGGCAGAGGGAGAGGGAGAAGCAGGTTCCTTGCTGAGCCAGAAGCCCGATGCAGGACTCCATCCTAGGACCCCAGGATCATAACCTGAGACGAAGGCTGATGCTTAACCGACTAAGCCACTCAGGCGCCCCCTTTGGTAAAGTTTCAATATGAATTTGGTTGTTATTGTTCTTTAAATTTCATGCTAAATGCTTTTAGTACAAAGTAGTATATGATAGGAATGGGATTTTTATCATTTCCTAGTCTGAGAATTTTCTTAGTAATGTTAAAAGAAACATACATTGGTAAGTTAAATCTTTTTTCCATAGAATTCTGACTTCTTTCCCCACTTTCTCTGTGTTAACATGGTTAGAACAGTCATAAAACTGGGTATAAAAGTATGGCATATTTTTGATCCGTTGAAAAGATTTAGTTTTTTTCCTACTGAAGCTAAAAGGACTAAATTCTCTACAGCTCTAATTTCAATACTTGGTTTATATTTACCACCTTCAAAACTGGTATTTAAAGGTATAGAAATGTAGAGAAAATATGGGTACACAACTAGAATGTGTTAAAATGTAGTGATGTCTCTTATAAATTGTTGCAAAACTGAAACAATTTTTTAAGTTAAATTGGACTATGAAATTATTCTACTTAAATTATCTGGGTAATTAAAAAATAACATCTTTATTATGGATAAAATTCACATACCACTCAATGTATCCATTTAAAGTGTACAATTCTATGGCATTTATATATTCGCAGAGCTATGCAACCAGCACTACAATCAATTTTAGAACATACTCATCCTCTGTAAAAGAAATCCCATACCCATCAGTAGTCATCCCCTCCCCCCGCATTTCTATCCCATTCCCTCAGCCCTTGGCAACCACTAATCTTTCTCTACAGATTTGTCTTTTCTGGACATCTTGGCAAAATATTTTTTTCGGCAAATTTTTAAAGGTGCATTATTTCTCTGACAAATTCTAAATTTTATATTGATATATATTGATATATTTTTTGACATATTATGTATTAATATACATTTGTTTACATTTTCCTCCTCATTAACTATTGAAGCTTTGCATTAATTTAATAGTTAGGTCATACATAAGATTGTTTTTTTAAGATTTTATTTATTTGAGAGACAGAGCACGAGTGGTGGGGGGGTGAGGGGTAAAGGAGGGGGAGAGGGAGAAGCAGACTCCCCACTGAGCAGGGAGCCTGATGCAGGGCTAGATCCCAGGACCCTGAGATCATGACCTGAGCATAGGTCAGATGCCCAGCCAACTGAGCCACCCAGGTGCCCCATATATAAAATTTTTGAAAAGCTTACAGTTGACTCCAAAACTGTCATAAAATATAAATAAATGACCCTTGTGGGTTTTTGTTGAGATGTAATATTGGCCTATAAAGTCTAGACCCCATCAGGAGAATTTTAAATAGATAAATCAATAAATCAAACGAAACAACTTTTATAATGTTGCGTTAGCCTACATTCATCCCTTCTGCTCCTGGCTATTGGTGAAGAGAAATATTTACCTTGATCTGGTTCATCACCTGGATCTTTGGCCCATGTCCTCAGCACTGGAGATCTGGCATTCTTGTATAAGGGTCTTTGCTAACGTCAGAGAATTCTTCGTTTTCCATCAGCCTTTGCTTGAGGTTGAGTTCAGACTCCTCGGTGATGTATTTGTGAGCACTAGCCCCTGCACTGTTCCACTGAGGCTCAAGTTCAGGAAACTTCCACTTGCAAAGCATTCTGCCATATGTTAACTACTCTTTGCTATTTGGGAAATTGCTTCTGTCTGTGTTTGCCTCATGTTGCTGTTCTCCGCTTTGTTTCTCTGCCCTTCCCATGTTCCTCTGACTTGTGCTGGGATGATGTAGAGTGTTGGGGGGCTGCTGTCTTACTGGATGGAGCATTTGACTGGCAGTAGATTGTGAATGGCCTCCTAGTTGAGTGCTTCTGCGAAAATACTCTGAACTAATATCGATGAATTCTATACTCTCCTTCTGGCTTGCAGTTCTACTTTTAACCACTTTATGCCTATCTCTTATTTAGATTATAGTATCTACCTGCCATTGTGGCTGCCAGGATCTTTGGGACACCCTCTCTAGATTATACTTGTGTATGCTGAATTCTACCTTCCCAATTTAGAATTTAGCCCTGCACTTCCCCAACTTCTTTTACTAGGGACTTAATTTCGCCAGATATAATCCTATAAAATTTTGATTTGGAGGGAATCCATGTGGGGAAAGAAGCGGGTGAGGGGCATCCCTTTGTTAGGAGCAGTAGGTTTGGTGGGTCTATGGTAAAGATGCAATTTTCTGATCTTAGAAGAGGAAGTATAATCTGAGGCTCCATATGATGGCAGGCTGGTCATAGAGTTCTGCAGTCACTAGCATAGGAATTGC
>JAPYYM010000653.1:0-14437 GCA_028534135.1 Potos flavus
CAGAAAGTTTCAGCATATCAATTTTTGTAGATATACATAATTTTTTTTTCTGAATCTTCATAAGAATGAAACTTAAAGGCTTTACCGATTTAAATTATAACACATATTAACTATAAACCAGTTGTTCCGTTCTTTGAGTGATCTGCCACAATAAATGTAATACTATTGTCATGGAGAGCTGGCACTCAGTGTAATAACTAGGAATTTATCTTTTGAGTGAGAGATTATGTTGAAATGCAAAGTGATTGATTTAAAATAGTTTATATGATTCTTTGGTAGAACTAGATTAAATTCTAAAATTTATTGAGGTTATACCTTCTTAACTTTTGTACAAACATAGTAATAAATTTATTCATCCCTTTAATTCTGCCCAGCAATACACTCATTCTCAGCAGCATCTTTTCTTTTAATTAAAAAAGTACAAGAGTAACTCACACATATTAAAGTTATAGAGTTTGAACATTTTTAGCTTCATGTTTACCTGATAAGAGTGTTGCTTATTAGTCATAACCCCAAGTGCCCATGAGTTTTTGGATTGCCTTTTTTTGGGGGGGCGGGAGGGTTACTTTTTGAAGCAAAAAAAATTTTTTTCAAAAGAAAGGGAAAGCATAGGAAAAACATAACCAAATTATCCCATTAAAATCATAAAATTTTGTTTTTATATTTGCATACCCAAACCATAAAATACACAAACATATTCAAAACAAGTATCACTATTTGAGATATCTTATAATTTGTAACTATGATTATATCTTTCCTATGTTCCTGAAACAAGAGTCCTAATGAAAGAAGCTTCCTCTTGGAACCATCTCTCCATGTCTCAATTCATGTGAGGCTTACACATCAAGAGAAAATATTCGTGCAGGTTTTTTTCATGTCAGAATAGTTTTGAAGCAGAAACAAATTTCTGTGAGCCTAAGCTTTTTCCACATAAAAGTTCTCCTAGAAAAGGGTCTTTTGCTCTGGAGCACTGTTTATTACCCAAAGAACTTCTGAGAGTACAATATTTTCTCATCTGTGCTGCCACAGAGAATCACATTCCAGCTCAGAAACAAAAGTTTATTGGTGGAGAGTCTCCTTTCTAACCCATCATACACATATAACTTCTTGTCACTTTGTGGACTTGCTAGGGGTGGCATGGAACTTTAACATACAAAAATGAGACCACATTTTGGCTCATGTAGTATTTCTCCACTTTGAGATCTGATTCATTGTCATTTGCTTTGGAGAAAAAGAAAAGAATTTTCAAATCAAAATTACATGTATGCTTGCAACTCTGGCTCTCTTACAACTACTCAGTCCAGGTCACCCTGAAGGACACTGTTTTTGTTTGTATGAAGCTGTGTCTCCATTCATACTTTATTCATACTTCAGTTAGGTTTTAATGTAATTAATAATTCAGTATCCAAGAAAGAAACTTACTTCTCAATCAGATATTCCAGAAGTATTTATACTCTAGTAGGGGAAAAGAACAGTTTCTCACCTTGCTCTATTTGAGCCTATACCGATTCATACTCAACTGATTGGCTGATTCTCCTTCATAATCTGAATAGATTCCATCATTAATGCCTGCATTCTCTTTGTTCCACTTTATATGGGCTCTGTCAGTCCTCATAACTGAAATATAGCTATCATTTTTATTTTTCTTATTTTTTAAAAGTTTTTATTTTAATTCCAGTTAGTTAACATACAGTGTTATTTTCAAGTACAATATAGTGATTCTACAATTCTATGCATCACCCAGTGCTCATCATGACAAATGCACTCCTTAATCCCCATCATCTATTTACCTCATCCCCCCACCCACATCCCCTCTGGTAACCATCAGTTTGTTCTCCATAGTTAAGAGTCTATTTTTTTATTTTATTTTATTTTTTTAAAGATTTTTATTTATTTTTTTTTGACAGAGACAGAGACACAGCGAGAGAGGGAACACAAGCAGGGAGAGTGGAGAGGGAGAACAGGCTTCCTATGGAGCATGGAGCCCAATGTGGGGCTCAATCCTTGGACCCTGGGTTCATGACCTGAGCCAAAGGCAGACACTAAATGACTGAGCCGCCCAGGTGCCCCAGTTTTTTTTTTCTTTTTCTCTCCTTTTTCCCCTCTGCTCATTCGTTTCTTAAATTCCACATATGAGTGAAATTATATGGTATTAGTCTTTCTCTGACTTATTTCACTTAGCATTATACTCTCTAGCTCCATCCTTGTTGTTGCAAATGGCAATATTTCATTTCTTTATGGCCAAATAATATTCTATTGTCTGTGTATGTATACGTGTGTGTGTGTATGTATGTATGTATGTGTACACACACATATATATATTCATATGTATAGATATATAGATAGATATCTCACATCTTCTTTACCCATTCACCAATCGATGGACACTTGGGCTCTTTCTGTTTCTTGGCTATTGTAAATAATGCTGCTAAAAACATAGGGGTACATGTGTATCCCTTTGAATTAGTGTTCTGTTCCTTGGGTAAATACCCAGTAGTCTGACTGCTAGATGGTAGAGTAGTTTTATTTTTAACTTTTTGAGGAACCTCCATACTGTTTTCACCACCGTGGCTGTACCTGCTTGTATTCCCAGCAATAGGCACGAGTGTTCTTTTTTCTCCACATCCTTGCCAACACCTGTTGTTTCTTGTGTTGTTGATTTTAGCCATTCTGACAGGTGAGAGGTGATATCTCACTCTAGTTTTGATTTGCATTTCCCTAAAGTTAAGTGATGATGAATATCTTTTCATGTGTCTCTTGGCCATCTATATGTCTTTGGAGAAATGCCTGTTCATGTTTTCTGCCCATTTTTAATTGGATTATTTGTTTTTTGGGTGTTGAGTTGTATAAGTTCATTCTATATTTGGGATACTAACCTTTTATTGGATATGTCATTTGCAAATATCTTCTCTCATTCTGTAGGTTGCCTTTAGTTTTGTTGATTGTTTCTTCACTATGCAGAAGCTTTTTATTTTGAGGTAGTTTATTTTTGCTTTTGTTTCCTTTGCCTCAAGAGACATATTCAGAAAGAGGTTGCTATGGCCAATGTCAAAGAGGTTACTGCCTATGTTCTCTTCTAGGATTTTTATGGTTTCAAGTCTCACATTTAGGCTTTCTATTTTTAATTCATTTTGAATTTATTTTTGTGTATGGTGTAAGAAAGTGGCCCAGTTTCATTCTTTTGCATGTTGCTGTCCAGTTTTCCCAGCACCATTTGTTGAAGAGACTGTCCTTCCCATTGGATGTTGTTTCCTACTTTGTTGAAAATTAATTGACCACATAGTTATGGGTTTACTTCTGGGTTTTCTATTCTGTTCCATTGATCTATGTGTCTGTTTTTGTGCCAGTACCATACTGTTTTGATTAGTACAGTTTTATAACTTGAAGTCTGGAATTGTAATGCCTCCAGCTTTGCTTTGCTTTTTCATGGTTGCTTTGGCTATTCAAGGTCTTAAATGGGTCCATACAAATTTTAGGATTGTTGAATCAGTTTGCTAGTATTTTATTGAGGATATTTGCATCTATGTTCATCAGGGATATCAGCCTGTATTTTTCTTTTTTAGTGGTGTCTTTATCTGGTTTTGGTATTAGGATAATGCTGGCCTCGTAGAATGAATTCAGAAGTTTTCCTTCCTTTTCTATTTTTTGGAATAGTTTGAGAAGAATAGGTATTATTCTTCTTTACAAGTTTGGTAGAATTCACCTGTGAAGCCATCTGGTCCTAGATTTTTGTTTTCTGAGAGTTTTTTGATTACCGATTTAATTTCTTTCCTGGTTATCAGTCTGTTCAAACTTTCTATTTCTTCCTACTTCAGTATTAAAACGTTATATATTTCTCAGCATTTTTCCATTTCTTCTTGGTTGTCCAATTTGTTGGCATATAGTTTCATAGTATTCTCTTATAATTGTTTTTATTTCTGTGGTGTTGGTTACTTCATCTCTCTCATTTGTGATTTTATTTATTTGGGTCCTTTCTGTTTTTCTTAAGTCTGGCTTGAGGTTTATCAATTTTATTTATTTTTCAAAGAACAAGCTCCTGGTTTCATTGATCTGTTCTATTGGGTTTTTTTAGTTTCGATATCATTTATTTCTGCTCTAATCTTTATTATTTCTTTCTGTTGGTTTCAGACTTTGTTGTTCTTTTTCTAGCTCCTTTAGGTGTAAGGTTAGGTAGTTTGAGATTTTTCTTGCTTCTTGAGGTAGGCCTGTATTGCTATAAACTTCACTCTTAGAACTGCTTTTGAGGCATCCCAAAGGTTTTGCACCTTTTTGTTATCATTTTCATTTGCTTCCATGTAATTTTTTATTTCTTCTTTTATTTCCTGGTTGACCTATTCATTGTTTAGTAGCATGTTATTCAACCTCCATGTATTTGTGGTCTTTCCAGGTATTTTCTTGTGGTTGACTTCTAGTTTCACAGCATCGTGGTCAGAAAAGATGCATGGTATGACTTTGATCTTCTCAGACTTGTTGAGGCTTGTTTTGTGAGCTAATATGTAATCTAGTCTAGAGAATGTTCCATGTATACTTGAAAGGAATGTGTATTCTGGTGTTCTAGGATGAAATGTTCTGAATATATCTGTGAAATCCATCTGTTCCAGTGTGTCATTCAAAGCCATTGTTTCTTTGCTGATTTTCTGTTTAGGTGATCTGTCCATTGATGTAAGTGGGGTGTTAAAGTCCCCTCTGATTATTGTATTATTATCAATTAGTTCTTTTATGTTTGTTATTAACTGTTTTATGTATTTGAGCACTCCCATGTTGGGTCATAAATATTTATAATTGTGCTATAACAATTCTTATTGCATTGTCCCCTTTATTATTACATGAGTCCTTCTTTGTCTCGTTACTGTCTTTGTTTTAAAGTCTATTTTGTCCAATGTAAGTATTGCTATTCTGGCTTTCTTTTGACATCCATTTGCATGATGGATGTTCTTCCATTTCCTCTCTTTCAATCTGCAGGTGTCTTTAGGTCTAAAATGAGTTTCTTATAGGCAGTGTATAGATGGGTCTTGGGTTTTTATCTATTCCATCACCCAGTGTCTTTTGATTGGAGCATTTAGTCCATTTATATTCAAAGTAGTTATTTTTTTCAATGTAATTATTGATAAATATGTATTGTCATTTTATTATTTGTTTTGGGGTTGTTTCTGAAGATTTTCTTTGAGCCTTTCTTTTCTTTAGTGATATATTTGGATTTCTTTCTCTTTATTGTTTGCATATTTATTAGTGGTTTTTGATATATGGTTACCATTAACTATGTATATAACATCTTCTGCATATAGCAGTCTATATTAAGTTGATGACTGTTTAAGTTTGAACCCATTCTTTTCTCCTCTCCTTTCCACATTTTAGGTATATGTTATTATATTTTATATTCTTTTATTTTGTGAGTTCCTTGACTGATTTTTTATGGAAATATTTATTTTTACTGCTTTGTGTTTCCTACATTTATACTTTTGATCTTTCCTTTCCACTCAGAGTCCCCTTTAATATTTCTTGCAGGGCTAGTTTAGTGGTCATGAACTCCTTTAGTTTTTGTTTGTTTGGGAAACTCTTTAGTCTCTCCTTCTATTCTGAATGATAGCCTTGCTGGATAGAGTATTCTTGGCTGCCGATTTTTCCCATTCAGCACTAGAAATATATCATGCTATTCCTCTTTGGCTTGCAAAGTTTCTATTGAAAAATTTCCTGCTAGCCTTATGGGTATTCCCTTGTAAGTTACTGTCTTCTTTTGCCTTGCATTTATTTATTTATTTATTTAGATTTTATTTATTTGTTGCGGGGGGAGCACAAGGAGGGGGAGCAGCAGGCAGAGAGAGAAGCAGGCTTCCTGCTGAACCAGGGGCCCCATGCAGGACTTGATCCCAGTATCCTGGGATCATGATCTGAGTTGAAGGCAGGTGCTTAACCAACTGAGCCACCAGGTATCCTGCCTTGCTGACTTTAAAATCTTTTCTTTATCACTATATTTTGCCAATTTAATTACAATATATCTTGGTATGGGTCTGCTTTTGCTGATTTTGATGGGAGTTCTCTGTGCCTCCTGGATCTGGATATTTTTTTCCTTCCCCAGATTAGGGAGGTTTTTTTCCATTATTTCTTCAAAAAAATACCTGCCCCCTTTTCTCTCTCTTCTTCCTTTTTAAAATTTTTTTTTATTTTTTAAAGATTTTTATTTATTGATTGATTTGACAGAGAGAGAGAGAGAGACAGCGAGAGAGGGAACACAAGCAGGGGAAGCGGGGGAGGGAGAAGCAGGCTTCCCGCTGAGCAGAGAGCCGGCGGGGCTCGACCCCAGGACTCGGGGATCATGACCCGAGCCGAAGGCAGCCGCTTAACGACTGAGCCACCCAGGCGCCCCTCTGTCTCTTCTTCTGAGACTCCTATAATACGACTGTTAATATGTTTGATGGAGTCACTGAGTTCCCTAAGTCTATTCTCCTTTTGCATAATTCTTTTTTCTCTCTTTTGTTCAGCCTGGTTACTTGCCATTATTCTCTCTCCTTAGGTCACTAATTCCTTCCTTTGCTTCTTCCATCCTGCTGTTCATTCCATCAATCATGTTTCTCATTTTGTTTATTGAGCCCTTGATCTCTGCTATGTTATTCCTTATCTCTGTGTTAAGGGTCTCACTCACGTCTTCTATTCTTTTCTCAAGTCCAGTGAGTATCATTATGATCATTGCTTTAAATTCTCTATCAGGCATGTTATTTATATCCATGTCAGGTAGATCTCTGGCCATGGCCCTTGTCCTGTTCTTTCATTTGGAATAAATTTCTCTGTCTCCTCATTTTTGCTGCCTCTCTGTGTCTGTTTCTCTCTGCTAAGAAAGTCGGCTGTCTTTTGTTCTTGAAAGTAGTGACTGTATGAAGAAGAGGTCCTGGAGTGCCCTGCAGAGCAGTGTCCCCTGTTCAGCAGAACTGGGCACCTCAGAAGAGTATCCTATGTGTGTTGCTTTCACCCTGCTGTTGTGTCTGAGTCACTTTTCCTTTCAGTGTAGTCATCTGCACTGACTCTCTGCCTGTTTGGAGCTGTGCTTCCTCTGTGTAATGTCAGTGGGACTCAGGCCAGTTCTGAGGGTGTGTGCCCACCAGGAACTTGAGCGCGGGAGGAGGCGGTGGCAAAATTTGTGCTGGGCCACTAGTCCGATGGAAGATCCCCTGAAGTGCTGCAAAGTGCTGCTGTGGCTACGGGCCAGGTGTGGGGGTGGCCAGGAGCAAGAGACTGGGCTCCGAGTGGGGCAGTGGCTGGGCCCGGCTCGGGTTAGCAAGCAAGGCTGGCTGGGGGTGCCTGGTGACAGCTTGAGCAGCTGGGCACAACACGCAGTAGGGGCTGAGTGTCCTGCACCAGCTGGAGGCAGCTGAGGGCAGCAGTTGTGCACCCTGCTGGTGAGTGGTACTGGTGTGCAGTTTTAACAACATCTGTCTTGAGTCCAGGGCCAAGGAGGTAGGTTTGGAGTGGGCGAGTGTGTGGCGCACTGCTAGCAGGTTAGGTAGCGAGTTCTGTGCAGCCCAGCCTCCCACAGATGGCCCTGTGTTTATGCTGGGGGGTGGGGGATGAAAATGGTGCCCGCCAGCTTCCTCATTTTCCAGGTCCCCCAACATGCTGCAAAATCGGTATGAATATACCTGTCCCCCATTTGCTCTCTGGCGTTGTACAATCTGCTGTTTTTATGTTGCCTCTCTGTGCAGGGTGTGGTTTAGGGGCAGCAGCACAGCCATCACTTGCTCTCTTGGGTGGAAGTGCTGAGTCAGATGACTTTTAAAACTCCAGGCTCCAAGTCCCACTCATTAAACAAACTCAAGTAATTCAGCCCCTCTGTTTTTCAAAGCCAAACTTTACAGGGAATGGTGCAGGGCCTGTTTCTCCGCCCCCTCTGCACACCCAACCCCCTCCCTACTGCAAGCAGCCTCCCTCTGCATATTTGGCCCTCCTAACCTTTTGGATACAGCTTCTTCTCTATATTTAGTTGTGGAGTTTGTTCTGCCAGTCTTTTGATGGCTCTTTGGTTTAGTGATTTGGATGTGGATGATATGTAGTTGTAAACCTGAGATAGACTGATCTCAGCATCCTTTTAGTCTGCCATTTTCCCCTCACCAAGAACTGTGATTTCTAAACTAAGACTTGGGCCAGTTCTCACAGAGAAAAATCTCGCTTTACAGAAATTTAAAAATAAGTTTTATTGAGGATTGTAGAATTTGGCACTGAGACTACTTCATAAAACTATGTCAGGAGACCACAAGCCTCTCTAGTTAGCGCCCTTACTAAGAGCTTTTTTTTCAAGATGACATTTTATTTATTTGGTGCTGCATGAATCTGAGGCGGGATTCTCTCTAATGTAGCGATTTAGAAAATTCAACGATAAAACAGAAGAGGAAGGGAAATATAAATAATGCTGTCATAATCCATATCAAGAAAAAAGATCCAGTTGTCATGTTTACATCCTAATAATCTTCCTGTTCTTTTTGTATAATTGTAAATACGTTTCCAAATGTTATTTGAAAATATTTTCTTGAAGACATCTCTACTCCGGAAGTTTAATCTTCAGGTCCCTGGGTGTAACCCTCAATTTCTAAGCCTTCCTAATTAATTATGAGAAACAACCTTGCTAGTGTATAATGCCCAATATGCAAATATCTCAATTTTCATTGTTAGGGAGAAGAGTTTTAGATTGATATCACAGTCATCTTTCTTTGGCTAAATAACTGTTAATAGCAATCACTGACTAGCAGATTACATTTGCTTTAAAATGTTGTGAACAGGGGCACCTGGGTGGCTCAGTCGTTAAGTGTCAGCCTTCGGCTCAGGTCATGATCCCAGGGTCCTGGGATGGATCCTGGAGTCCTTGGATCAAGTCCTGCATCGGGCTCCTTGCTCAGCAGAGAGCCTGCTTCTCCCTCTTCCACTCCCCCTACTTGTTCCCTCTCTCGCTGTGTCTCTGTCAAATAAATAAATAAAATCTTTAAAAAAAAAAATTGTGAACAAGAGCTGTGTTTGCACATATTCTTTCACTTGTCTCCCAGAGTTGTGAGGATTAAATGACTGGCATCAAGTTGGTGCCCTGGAAGCATATTCCCTTTCCCAACTGCTCTCCTCTCTCCTGGACTAAAACCACTGTCAGTTCCATGTGTTGCTGTGGCATCAGGTTTGTGTCAAGTCAAAGCTGCCTCTTCCCACCACTTACCTGTTTTGTAAAATGAGTATCTTTAAAATGACGTTAATGCAACAAAACACCGTTTTTTTATTGGTATAGATATGAATGTTAAAGCAGAGTATGTGAAAGAACACATATGAAAGCCATCACAAAGATTATTTTGTGGAGGATGATGGTAGCCTAGGGATTGATGGGCCACTTTGGCTAGATTATTTTGAGCTGAAGGTAATTGAGACCCTGCAGCCTCAAGAGAAACGTTTGCCCTGCCCTCAACTACATGGGGGAATCTAAATTGAGGGTCTTTCCCAGAATAAGGGTTATTAACAGATAAAATGTATCTGAATGACCCATCTGTATGGCAGGGCGAACATCTAATTATCAAACATCTTCTCTTCTTCTTATTGCCCTGTGAATTGCATTCCTTCCCTTCAAAGTCCTAGACCCCTAACCTTTTCTCCTTAGTTCAGGATGATGTACATACCTCGTTTTGCCTGTCTTGGGAATTTCCATATCTGTGTGGATTTTCTGTGCATCTGCTATCAGATTTGATTTTCTCCTGTTAATCTGTCTCTTGTGAATTTGATTCTTAGTCCAGCTAGAAGGACCTATGATGGGACAGGAATTCTTGCTCCCTGACAGTAGTGGCAGTGGTGAGAACACTGAAAGGAAACGGAATATTCACTTGTAATGTTCCAATATTTAACCTTTAATAAAGTTGCTTATACTTATGGCTCTCTTTTCTTTCCTGACAAAATATGTATGGAGACTTTTTTTTTTTAAGATTTTTAAAAATTTCTTTATTTGTGCGAGAGAGAGAGAAAGAGAGAGAGAGAGCACAAGCTGGGGGAGCAGCAGGCAGAGGGAGAAGCAGGCTCCCTGCTGAGCAAGGAGCCCCATGCGGGACTCAATCCCAGAACCCTGGGATCAGGACCTGAGCCGAAGGCAGACGCTCAACTGACTGAGCCACCCAGGTGTCCCAAATGGAGACTATTTTTTAATGATGATGTCATTTAAAGAGAAAGGAATAAAAACCCAAAAGTGTTAAAATAATACATCGGGTGAACTGTCTTTAACTGTTGCTGCTAAGCATATATTAGTCTCACCCTCCTAACCTTCAAATAGTGGTTTATATTTTCAGGAGAGTCCTCCTAACTTTTCCCCACTAAGTGTTTGTGGAAGAAAGTCTGGAGCCGCTTCCAAGCGTCCACCTGGGCCCTGGCATGAGCCCTGGGCTCCCCTCCCCAGATGACAGGACCACCCACCAAGGTGTGTAGGGAAGCCCGGCACATGGGGAAGTAAGGAGGCTCAATGTAGTGTCCTGTCCCGGGGTAACAGATGATCTCGGGCTTCTCCCTACCATGGGCCTGTAAGCGCTTAGAGGCCTCATTAGCATAGAATTCACTCTTCCAATTGTGGTCATCCTGACCTACAAGGAAAAGGAAGGCACTCTCAGCCCTTTCCACGGGAATGAAACTCTTCTGGTCAGCTCCTTCCAAAGGGCTGTTCAGGACATCCAAAATGTCTGCCAAGCCGTCTTTGGTCAGCCTTACTCGATTTGGGTCTAAGCCCACAGGGGGCAAGATCTCATCTTTGTAGTGTAAGGCTCCCCCGACATTGGCCACAGAGCCATTGATTATGACAGTGGCAGTGATGCCCTTCAGGAACGAGGCCATGGAGAGGCAGAGATCACCTCCTTTGGAACTGCCAAGCAGCCCGACTCCCGGACCCTTTACCTGAGAAAAGGACAGAGGAGGAGGGAGAATGAGGCCATGAACAGTGCAGTGTGATGAGCAGTGCCTGGAATTAGAAAATAGGTGCAACTGAGCCTGAATCTAGGCTCTACCATTTGCCAAGTTTTGCAGTCTTGGGGTATTTACTTATTCTTCCTCTCTATCTTCCTTTCTGCAATTTCTCCGTCATCATTCTTGGTAACTTCAGCAACCATGTGGAGGATATACTCAATCCTCTGGCTTCCCAGCATCCATGCTTCCCTTCCATCCTGCCACATTTCACTTATGTTTGCTTTCCACTTGCCCAAAAGACCATGGCACACCTCTCCTACAACCTAAAGCCTCTTAACCTTTAACCCTGTTCCCTTGCACTGTCACCTCCTCACACCAGATGGAGAAAATAAAGCTCTCCAGTAGGAACTTCACCTCTTTTCACCCTGTGGGATTTACTTAGTTCCACAGGAGCTCAAGCTCTCTGCCTTCCCTTGGGTTTCCAAAGTACTTCTGTGCTTATCAAAGTCCCCCCCCCCAACCCCCCCGCTGCCTGCACTTGGAATCTCCTCCACTCTCATTCTCCAGGACTTGCTCCTACAATGACATCATCTCCCTCCTTCATCACTTTCTACTCTACTGGCCCATTCCCGTGGGCATACTTAATGCTCTGTTTTCATAACAAACCCTCGGACCTCGCATCCACTCTGCCCTAGTGGGGACCAATTGTCTGAGTTGTTCTTTTTGTCCTCCCTTCTCTACCCCATCCCCTCAGGGTAGTTTGGGTCTGCACTATCCTGCAAGGACTGCTCTTGCCACAGTTACCAACATCTATTACAAATGGCCCTACGATTCACCACTCAACAGCAGTCTTTTTCTCCTTATGGCTTCTACAACAGCACCCTTGACTGGTTTCAACAATTTATTCCTCCTTGAGGAAAAGCACTAGGAAATCAGATGACATATTATTATCGTCCCAACTTTTTAGAGGAGGAAAGAGGGGCCGCAAGGTCATGGAGCTAGCTGGCAATTAATGAAATCAAAACTTACATTTAACTCTTGTCCGTCCACGTCTCATGCTGGTGCCACTGCACACTATCGCCTTTTCTAAGAGTTCCAAAGCTTCCTGTCCACTGAGCTCTGAATTGTAAAGTAAGCAAGGTTTATCTCCAGATGCTCTGATACCCTGAGCTTATAACCCTCAGAGCACTTCCTAGTACCTAGGTTCTTTGGCTGCCCAGTTCTTCTTTAATATTTAAAACTGTGCTCTCGGAGAGGCCACAAGAGAGGGTTGTTATGTATAAACACTTAACCTAGAGGGGCGCCTGGGTGGCTCAGTGAGTTGGGCCTCTGCCTTCGGCTCGGGTCATGGTCTCGGGGTCCTGGGATTGAGCCCCGCGTCGGGCTCTCTGCTCAGCAGGGAGCCTGCTTCTCCCTCTCTCTCTGCCTGCCTCTCTGCCTACTTGTGATCTCTCTTTCTCTGTAAAATAAATAAATAAAATCTTTAAAAAAAAAACAATAAAAACACTTAACCTAGGGCCTTTTGGAGATAGTGATTCCCATTCCCTTTCCCTCTACTTCCTGTATCAAAGCCAGGGTTCTCGAATATGTTTGGGCTTATTGTGATCTACTGTAAAATACTGGGATTTAAAATTCCAAACCAACTAAGAACATCTTTACTAGCAGGGAATACGACAACATAAAATTGCATAGAAATGGTCCGTGAGAAGTGACTCTAAATGGTAGTGTGTGTTGGGGCCTGGGAGCGGCTGTGGTGAATTTGTCACATTCTGTGAAAATTAAGAGTAGTTATGAAGACACCGATACATAGATCATAAAACTTAGAGAAGTTCCAACCTGAGGGTGATCCAGCAGATAGCTGACAACTTCTTCAAAGTACTCCAGGTGGAGGATCTCCAGGCCTTTGGGGAGGTCGTCATAGTTATGATAAGCCAGAGCCATCACAGCAAAACTCTTGCCAGCCAGCAGACTAGCTCGATGTTCCAGAAGGCCACTTCCAACTCCATAAATGTCCACAATCCCAGGAAAGGGCCCTGGTTCTTTGGAAGAAACAAAACACAAAACTGAATTATTCCTGAAACTCTCTGTGGTGGTGTCAAAAGCCCTGTGTTGCCTACTTGATGATGTCAAAGTTTTCTATTGAGGATCAGAAATGCTAGCTCTGGTCTTCAAAGATCTAGACAGTGGCATAGGCTCAATCCACATTTCCCCTATACCCAGAGCCTCAAAGCACCACAGATTTTTTACAAAAAGCATGCCTTACTTTTGTAATTAAAAGTAATTTACAAGCAGACATTGAAGAGAGTAAAATCGTTACCCACTGCTCCCCCACCCCCAAAGCTGATAATGACAAATGCTACAGAGCAGGTAGAACACTGCTGGTGGAAACACAAAATGATACAGCCATTTTGGAAACAGCTGAGCAATGTCTTAAGTTAAACAGGTACTTACCGTATGATTTAGCCATCTCATTCCTAGGTATCCACCCAAGAGAAATGAAAATTTGTGTTCACACAAAAACACGTATGTAAGAGTTTGTAGTGACTTTATTCATCACCTCCAAAGACTTGAAACCCAGCCTGGAAACCCGTCCTTCAGCTGTTGAATGAATAAAACTGTTACGGGGTTTTGTTGTTGTTTTAAAAGATTTTATTTATTTATTTGAGAGGGAGCGCGCGCACGCGCGCACACACACACGTGGGGAGGGGCAGGGCAAGAGAAGGAGGGAAAGAGATTCAGAGTGTAGCAGAGACTCCCCTTGCGTAGGGAGCCTGGGATCACAACCTGAGCCAAAGGCAGCCATGCTCGACCCCAGTGATCAGGCGCCTCCTTCATGTTAATTTTCTTAAACCTTAATACACTGTCCGAGTTAGAAGCAAAGTTGCTATGCCGAGAAACCATAAAAAAATTATACATATATATCATTAAAGGGGCGCCACCTGGCGGGCTCAGTCGGTAGAGCATGGGACTTGATCTGGGGGTTGTGAGTTTGAGCCCCACCTTGAATGTAGAGATTACTTTTTTTTAAAGATTTTATTTATTTATTTGACAGAGATAGAGAGCACAAGTAAGCACAGAGGCAGGCAGAGGGAGAGGGGGAAGAAGACCCCCGCTGAGCAGGGAGCCTGCCATGGGGCTCGATCCCAGAACTGTGGGATCATGATCTGAGCGGAGGGCAGCCGCTTAACCAACTGAGCCACCCAGGCGCCCCGAGTGTAGAGATTATTTAAAAATAAAATATTTTTAAAAATAATCATTAAAGACTCGGAACTACTGGGTGGCTCAGTCGGTTAAGCATCTGCCTTCACTCAGGCCTCCCATCTGGCTCTCTGCTCAGCGGGGAGTCGGCTTCTCCCTGTCTCCCTCTGTGCTCTCTCAGAAAAATAAAATCTTAAAAAATAAAGACTTGGAACTACCTATAAATGTTTTCGTTTTCACTTATAACGGTCTTTTCCCTTTCCTTATGATGTCTTCTAACTGACCTCTCAGTTTTGGAGAGGCAGACCCACCTCCAATCAGGGCCCACTTGGAGGCCCCC
>JAPYYM010000654.1:0-14436 GCA_028534135.1 Potos flavus
TACTGGTGCAAGGATTTGCCTTGGTCTTGCCCCCTCAGGCTGAGTCAGCTTCCCAGGTAGTGATTTTCAAAAGCATTTAAAGACATTGACTACCCTTAGCCATCTGGGCAAGGGACAGTGCACAAGGACAGAAGCAGGTGAATTCAAAGGCCTGGGAAGGAAGAAAGATACTGGGAGGAATAAGGACTTTGAGAAACTGTAGCATATACCAGGCTATTTGGACTATACAAGGAATACCCAGGGCCAGATGCATACATAGAAAAGATTTCAAAAGATTCTAGGCTTGCATGGTTAGCTAATCCTTGGGCTGTGCAAAAGCAGGAGATGAAGGCTAAGGCAGAGTTCTAGGTGGCCTGGCTAATCATCGTAGGAGCACCCCAGGTCAGATCTAATCTGCAAAGATTAGGAGAAAGGGCTTTTTCTTCCTCTTTTTGGCTCCAGGCAGTCACAGTTATGGAAATCTTTGCCTACTGAGATAAAAAGCAAAAAACAAAAAAACACCACATTCAGTGATGATACAGGATAAGGAATACAGTTTTGGCAAAATATTTTGGGAAAAACTCTCTCTCTCATACACAGAGAGAGAGAGAAAATATCAGCCCTCGACAATCATGAACAATAAACTCTGGAAAAAGGGGAAAATCTGATTTTCAGAGCTACTATATTATATTATTCAAAATATCCAGTTTTCAACAAAAAAATGACAAGGAATGCAAAGAAACAAAAATATGTGTCCCATTCATAAGGGAAAAATTTTAAGAGAAACTGTCCTTGACAGAGCCTGGGTATTGAACTTATTAGACTAATACCTTAAACCAATTGTCTTAAATATGCTCAAAAAGCTAAAGAAATTGAGGAGAGCAAGGTTTGAAAAATAGAGAATATTAATAAAAAGGTAGAAACCATAGAAAGGAACCATATCAAATGCTGCAGCTAAAGAGTACAATAGTTGAAAGAAAATATTCAGGGGGACGTTCAGAAACAGATTTGATCAGGCAAAAGAAAGAATCCACAAAGTTAAAGATAGAACAATTGATGGGGTGCCTGGGTGGCTCAGTTGGTTAAGTGTCTGCCTTTGGCTCAGGTCATGATCCCAGGGTCCTGGGATCGAGTCCCACATCAGGTTCCCTGCTCAGCGAGGAGTCTGCTTCTCCCTCTCCCTCTGCTGCTCCACCTGCTTGTGCTCTCTCGCTTGCGCTCCCTCTCAAATAAATGAATAAAATCTTAAAAAAAAAAAAAAAAGAACAATTGAAATTATCCAGTCTGAGAAGTACAGACAAAAAATGATGAAAAATAGAGCTTAAGGGATATGTGGGACATCATCAAATGTATCAATATATGTCTGATGAGAACCCTTGAAGAAAGAGAAAAGAAGAGGCAAAAGAATATTTGAAAAACTTAAGGCCAAATACTTCCAAAATTTTGTGAAATCATGAATCTACATAATCAAAAACTCAAAGAACTGCAAGTATGAAAAATCCAGAAAGATCCATGAAAAGACATTACAATCAAATTTTCAAAAGTCAAATACAAGGGAGAGGATTTTGGAAAGATAGCAGAGTGGCAAGCATCAAAACTGATTCCCCACTTAAATAAGAATTGCACTAGCAGAATCTGCTTTGTGGGGGCACCTGGGTGGCTCAGTCAATTAAGCATCTGCCTTCGGCTCAGGTCATGATCTCAGGGTCCTGGAATCAAGTCCCAAGTCAGGCTTCCTGCTCAGCAGGGAGTTTGCTACTCCCTCTACCCCTCCCCTCTGCTCATGATCTCTCTTTCATGCTCTCTCTCTCAAATAAATAAATAAAATCTTAAATAAAATAAAGAATCTGTTTTGTGTAACCATTTGGAACTCTGGAGTCTATTGAATGCTTGTAAATTCCAATGAAAGGCTCAGACAGAAAAGAGTGATTCATCTCAGTCAATTTTTAGGTCTTAGCAGAGTAGTAGTACCCAACCCCTTCCCCTCAGAACCAAGGCAGGCAGCCGTGCACATGTTCCAGAAATGGCTTTCACACAGCTGGCAGGGGCCCGAGTGGGCAAAAAGGGCCGTGTTCTTCCAATGTTGGAGATCTGTGCTCTAATCACTGATTGCTGCTTCTGATCACAGAAGTCCAGACAAAAAGACAGTGGCTATTGTCTGTTGATCCTCCACTTAGTGTTGCAAGCACATCCCCCTCTGGCTGAAAAGGATCGGGAATTTTCTTTTTCCCCATCCTTTGTTTTTTTCTTTTCCCATTTTAAGAGCCAGACATTGAAGAATAAGACTTTCAAAAGCAACTGCAATGCAGAGGAAATTAGAAAGTCACTATGAAGGCGAAGGATAGATGCAGACTCAAAAAACACCAGAAAAGGCTGTATGTATACCCCTTAGGTAGATCCTCAGCAAAGAGATAGCTACAACAATTAAAAAATAAAAAAAAAAAAAAAATCAAAAACGAAAACAGTAAGCCTTGGGAAAGGGAGAGAACCATATTTCTGGAATTATTACAATATCAGATTCAAATGTCCAGTGTTCAGAAAAAAACAAAACAAAACCCACAAGGCATAAAAAAGGAGACTACCACCAATTCAGAGAATGACCATAACCAAAGTAAACAGTTCCTGAAAAGAATTTGATAGCATATTTATTAGACAAAGACTTTAAAATAACTGTCTTAACAATGCTCAAAGAACTAAAGGAAGATATGGAGAAAGTCAAGAAAACAGCATATGAATAAAATGGAAATATCAGGGCGCCTGGGTGGCTCAGTGGGTTAAAGCCTCTGCCTTCAGCTCAGGTCATGATCTCAGGGTCCTGGGATCGAGCCCCGCATTGGGCTCTCTGCTCAGCAGGGAGCCTGCTTCCCCCTCTCTCTCTGCCTGCCTCTCTGCCTACTTGTGACCTCTTTCTCTCTGTCAAATAAATAAATAAAATCTTTTTTAAAAATAAATAAAATGGAAATATCAATAAAGATGCAGAAAACCTAAAAAGAAAGGAAGAAATATTTTGATTTTGAAGAGTACATAATAAAATGAAAACTCACCAGAAAGATTCAAAAGTGGATTTAAGGAAACAGAAGAAAGAATCAGCAAATTTGAAGATAGGAAAATAAAACTTTTCATGTTTGAGGAACAGAAAGAAAAAGGATTGAAGAAAAGTGAGTACAGTCTGAGACACCAATGGGACATTATTGAATAGACCATCATGCATATCGTGGGAGTCTGAGAAGGAGAAGAGGGAGATAAAGGGGCAGAGAGAATACATAAATAATGGTAAGAAAATCCCCAAATTTGTTGAAAAACATCAATGAAAACATACAAAGATCTCAAAGAACTCCAACTAGCATAAACTCAAAGAGACCTATTACTGAAACACATTAAAGTCAAGTTGTTGAAAGACTAAGAGAGAATTTTGAAAATAGCAAGAGAAGCAAATCATCATCCACAAGAGATATTCAATAATATTATTATATTATATTATATTATATTATATATTTATATACATAATTATATTATAATATATTCAATCAGAAGTTTTGCAGGACCAAAGGCAATGGGATGATGTATTCAAAGTGCTAAGAGAAGGTACGTGGGTGGCTCAGTTGGTTAAGTGACTGCCTTCAGCTCAGGTCATGATCCCGGAGTCCCACGATGGAGTCCCACATTGGGCTCCCTGCTCAGTGGGGAGTCTGCTTCTCCCTCTGATCCTTCCCCCTCTCGTGCTCTCTCACTCTCTCTCTCAAATAAATAAATAAAATCTTTAGAAACGAAAACAAAACCCCCCAAAAACAAAGTGCTAAAAGAAAAAAAAACTGTCAAGCAAGAATTTAATATCCAGCAAAAATGTCCTTCAATAGTGAGGGAGAAATTAAGACATTCTCAGATGTATATAATATTCAGGAAGTTAGTTACCACTAGACCCGCCCTGCAAGAAATCCTAAAGGATATCCTTCAAGTTAAAATGAAAGGACACTAGACAACTCAAAACTGTATGAAGAAACAGCGATTTCAGTAAGGGTAAATATGTAGGCAATTGTAAAAGCGAGTATTATCGTAACAATGGTGTGTAAGTACACTTCTTATTTTCTACATGATTTAAGAGACATACATTTTTTTAAAAACACTCATTAGTCTAGAAGCTAGTATTGTTATAACTTTGGTTTGTAATGACATTTTGTTTTCTAGGTGATTTAAGAGACAAATGCATTTGAAAATTGTTAGTTTATGCTTTTGGACACACAATGTATAAGGCAATTTCACTTTTAGGCATGTATCCAAAAGAATTAATTCCATTTCCAGGTATATATTCAAAAGAATTTAAGGGAAGGACTTGAAGAGGTATTTGTACATCAATATTCTTAGCAGCATTATTCACAATAGCCAAAAGGTAGATACAACAAAAGTATTTATAAATGAAAAAATGGATAAAGAAAATATGGTGTATACAAATAATGGAATATGATTCAGCCTTAAAAAGGACTGAGGGGGGGTGCCTGGGTGGCTCAGATCCCAGGGCCCTGGGATCATAACCTGAGCCGAGGGCAGGTGCTTAACTGACTGAGCCACCCAGGTGTCCCAATAGATATAATTTTTAAAATGTTTTTTCAGTGTAAAATTTACTGAAGTTGGCATGTATTAACTATAGTTTGTAAGAGAATTTCTTAAGGAAATATACTGAATATTTAAGGATAAAGGGGTTGATACATGGTGACCTTACACTCCAATGATAGGGTAAAAATGTACAGTTGACCTTGGCACAACGCAAAGGTTAAGGCCACCAACCTACTGTGCAGTTGAAAATTGGTGTATAACTTTTGACTCCCCCCAAATTTAACCACTAATAGCCTGCTGTTGACAGGAAACCTTACTGATAACATAAACACATGTCGATTAACACATATTTTGTATGTCATATGTATTGTATTTCTAAAGTAAGCTAGAGAAAAAGAAATATTATTAAGAAAATATAAAGTAGAGGCCACCTGGGTAGCTCAGTTGGTTAAGCATCTGCCTTCGGCGCAGGTCATGATTCCAGGATCCTGGGATAGAGCCCCATGTCGGGCTCCATGATCAGTGAGGATTCTGCTTCTCCCTCTACCCCTCCCCACTGCTTGTGATCTCTTTCTCATGTTCTCTCTCTCAAATAAATAAATAAAATCTTTGGGGCACCTGGGTGGCTTAGTCATTCAGCGTCTGCCTTCGGCTCAGATCATGATCCTGGGGTCCTGGGATCAAACCCCGCATGGGGTTCCCTACTCAGCAGGGAGCCTGCTTCTCCCTCTCTCACTCCCCCTGCTTGTGTTCCCTCTCTCACTTTGTCTCTCTCTGTCAAATAAATAAATAAATAAATAAAATCTTACAATCATAAGAAAATAAAATACATTTATAGTACTGTAATGTATTTATTAAAAAAAATTTTTTAATTATATAAGTGGACCCATCCTGTTCAAACCCATATTGTCAGGGGCCAACTATATATATATAAAATTATCATATATCATTGCTATATATTATACTATTATAAGTAATATATATTATATATAATTATATATGTTTATATTACAAAACTATATGTAACTATAACACATGATATATAATTATATATAATAATATGATTATATGTTAGGATATATTAAATTAGTACATGCATCATATATTATAGGTATATTATGTATTATAGGTTTAATATATAATTATATATAATAGCTATATTACTATATGTTAAAGCTATAATATATAATTATACATAATATTTATAATAATGATGATATGTTATCATATGTCATTATGTTAGGCTATATAATATTATTTATTATAGCTATATTGTTATATATTAAAGCTAATGGTGCTAAATGTTAGCAATATGAGGCCTATGGGTAAAGGAAAAGGCACACAAATGTTCTTTTATTCTGATTCTTGGAAATTCTCTGTAAATTTGAAATTATTTACAAATAAAATATTTTTATTTTTAATTAATTATTTACTTATTTTTAAGTAGACTCTACCCCAATGCAGGGCTCGAACTCACCATCCTGAGATCATAAGTGGCATGCTCAACCCACTGAGCCAAGCAGGCACCCGCGACAAATAAAATATTTTAAAATTCTCCTTGCACACTGACGTAGTTTCAGTCATTTGTCCATTCCTTCCCTCCTACAGTATGTACCAAGTGTGCCAGGCCCTGCGTCAGATGCTAAGGGTCCCACCAAACAGTCCCAGTTCCTGCCTTTGAGGATGTTAACACCACGTTACATACCTAAGTATCTCAGGAATTACGGTACACATGTGGCTCTTAGCTTGATTTTCTTCTTTTTTTTTTTTAAGATTTTATTTATTTGAGAGAGAGTGAAAGGGGGAGAGATCACAGAGCTCTGGAGAGGGAGAAGCAGACTCCCCGCTGAGCAGAGAGCTTGATGCGGGGCTCAATCTCAGGACCCTGGGATCATGACCTGAGTCAGAGGTTGGCGCCCAACTGACTGAGCCACCCAAGTGCTCCTGATTTTCTTCTTGCTACATTTCTCCCACCCGGGCCTCTCAAAGCAAGAAGCTAGTCTTCTATCTTCTTCTGCTCATGGTTTTGGGCTGTTGGGCTGAAAGCCCTTGAAAAGAAAATCTTCCAGCATCTATAAAAATTCTAATGCAACCAACATTAGGCAGCGAGGACGGTGATAAGGTGAGTAAAGAGAGGGATCCAAACCTTGCCGCACATAGAAGGAATCCACCACCCATAAGAGAAAAACATACCATAGAAGAGTTTGTTTCTCTCTCACGTAGGGGTAGGCCCTCCAGGACAGGTTCTGGCTTTTGACCACCCTCCTATCAAGAGGTAGAATCTGATTCCACAACCCCTGAGTCTGGGTTGACCTTCGTGATGCACTTCTAATGCACAGGATGTAATGGAAGTGATACTGTGTGAATTTCGAGGCTGGTCATAAAAGGTGCCTGGCCCTCTGGGTGGGAAGCTCACTCTTAGGACCCTGCCACCAGGCTGTGAGCAAGGCCAGGCCACGTGCAGGGGCCATGTGTCCATGATCTACCTGAATGCCCCCATGGAGGTCTCGGCTCAGCCAGTATGGACCTTCAGACAGGTGAGTGAAGAAGCCTGCAGCCCCAGCCTCCTGTGACTATAACCACACCAACGACCTCAAGCAAGAACCTGCTAGCTGAGCCAGAACCATGGGTTCAGGCCACCACCAGAACCATGAGATACAATAAACAATCCATTGTAGTTGTTGCCTTAGGGCATTAAGTTTGGGGTGGTTTGTTCTGCCACAATAGGTGATCCAGGGGTACCTGGGGGTTCGGTCCATTAAGCATCCCACTCTTGGTTTCTACTTAGTTATGATCTCAAGGTCATGAGATCGAGCGCTGAGTGGGGCTCCATGCTCAGTGTGGAGTCTGCTTGAGATTCTGTCCCTCCCTCTCCCTCTGCCCCCACCACCCCCCGCTCTCCCTCTCACATAAATAAATCTTAAAAAAAAAAAGAGAGAGAGAGAATTTATTGGCTCGGGTAACCCGACAATCCCAGTGATCAAGAATGGCTTGGTCAGGGCTTCACTCTATTTTGACACCATTCTTTCACCTCTATACCCCCTTCCATCATTGTCTCCATTCTCAGGCTGGGTTCTTTCCTGGTAAGAAAAATGAGAAGAGGAAGTTCCAGAACTCACACCCACGTACCACATAATGAAAAGGGAGAGAGAACTTCTGGTGCCCCAACAATCTCTCAAAACTCTTGGGTTCATTCTGACTGAGTCAGCTTATCTCATGTGCTGTCAATAAGTGGACCATTTGGAGCTCCTCCTGCAAGCTGGGGGCAGGGTCAGTCTCCAAACAACTTCCTGCTACATGGTGTGGGCCGGAAGCAATGAATGTCCGACTTCCGTGTCAGAGCAAGGGGACCACAGAGCTGTAAGCAGAGGTGGCACTCTGCTGCCTGGTCTTTTGAAAACAAATCACTCTGCCACGAAGGACAGATGAGACAAGGCCCAGAGGGACAAGGAAAGGCGATCACGAGATTGCCGTTATTAAGAGAAATGATCCAAAACTTGGAGAACAACTCTGTGAGCTTTCAGTGTCTTGCAGAGGTTCATCCTACCAGCCTGACTGAGGACAGACGACGTTCTGGGGGAAAGGAAACATTACTTGCCAAAGGATTGGAACCAGTGGATTTTACGATTCTGCAAAACTAAGATGAGGTACTTTTATTTTCTGTCCAGTGTAGAAGATGACCCCAAGGGTTATTATAGGGTTGTTTTTCGGTTTTGGTTTTGTTTTTTGCTGGGTAAAACATTAACCAGTTTTGTACTAAACACAGCCCTCTCCTCTTGCCCTTCCTTTCTCCCCCCTCCCCCGATTATATGTTCGAGAGCAGGAAAAATATAAAGTGTCCCCAAACTGAGAAGTCACCTTGAGACTGAAAAAACAAAGCACCCAACTCCATACAGAATACACAGAGTTTTATTTCGGGTAACTTTATAACAGGATCTGGGGGACAGCTATCTAGACAGCTGCGCAGCCAGTCTCAGCAAACACCCAGTTTTTACCCTACTGGTTTTATAGGAAGGGGGACGTGTAGGGGAGTGTTTGCATATACACGATTGACAACTAATGTTTAACTGACCTGGTGCCATCCTTGCCTCTGGACAAGAAAAGCATGTTATGAGCCCACTGAAATCTGGAACAGGCTCCCTAAATGTTCTGGTCTTGGAATATGAGCATGGAGTTTTTATACATCAATCATTAGGAGGCCTGAAGAGGTCATTAAGCAAACGACAAGGTGGCGGGTCAAAAATGGAGTCAGTATGGCCAGCATTTCTACATTATAGAAATCTCAG
Source organism: Potos flavus (assembly GCA_028534135.1). Lineage (NCBI taxonomy): Eukaryota > Metazoa > Chordata > Mammalia > Carnivora > Procyonidae > Potos > Potos flavus. The sequence goes on from JAPYYM010000654.1 coordinate 8,817, forward strand.
GGTTTTTTATGTTCCCTGTGACCATACCAAGTGTCGGTGAGGATGTGGAGCAATGTAGGGGAATTTGAAATGGTACAAAATACTGGAAACTAGTTGGTGAGTTTCTTATCCCATAGTGGTTTGATTCTGCATTTCTCAAAGGACTAATGGTGTTGAGCATCTTCTCATGTGCTTATTGGCCTTTGGTATATCTTCTTTGGAGAAATGTCTATCCACATCTTTTGCCCATTTTCTAATTGGGTTGTTTTTTGTTGTTGTTGATTTGTGAAAGGCCTTTATATCTTCCAGATGCAAGTCTTCGGTATTGTACAATATAGGTGTTGTAAATATTTTTCTCCCATTCCCAATTCGTCATTTGATTTTCTTAAAGGGATCTCTCAAAAAGCAGATTTTAAATTTTGATAAAGTTTAAGTTACATTTTTTTCTTTTGTAGTCCACACTCCCTGTGTACTAAGAAATCTTTGCCGTTCCAGATTGTGAAACTTTCCTCCTTTGCATTTTTACTAGATACTGTTTCAGTTTTAGGCTTTACGTGTAGGTCTCTAATCTATTTAAAGTAAATGCTTTTACATGGTGTGAGGTAGGGTCAAAGTTTATTTCTGCCCATGTGTATATTCATTTGTTCATCACCATTTCTTGAAAAGAATATCCTTTCCTCATTGGCTTACATTGACCCCTGTGTTGAAAATCAATTGACTATATCCGTGTGGTTTTATTTCTGGACTTGCTTCCTACTTGTACAACTATCCTTATCCCAAGACCACACTGACTTGATTTCTGTGCCTCCATTCTAAGTCTTGAAATCAGATAATGTAAGTTTGTTATTTTTCAAAGTTGATTTGGCTTTTGCATTTCTGTATAAATATTAAAAATCAGCTTGTAGTTTCTGCAAGAATAAGAAAAGCCTACTGAGATTTTTATTTGATTGCATTGAATCTACACATCAATTTAAGGAGAGCTGTGCTGTCATAGAATATTGAAGCTTCCAGTCCATGAGCATGGTATATCTCTCCATTTATTTGTCTTTTTTTACTTTTCCAACAATGTCTTAGAGTTTCCATTGTACATTTAAGAACACCTTTGGTTAAATTTGCCCCTAAGTATTTCATGGTTTTGGACACTGTTTTAAATGGTATTAGTTTTATAAAAGTGATAAGACTATGACCCCTGCCTTTCTCTCTATCTTGGGGGAAAGCATTCAGTCTTACCATTATGTGTTATACTATCTATAGGTTTTTCATAAATGCCCTTTATCAGGCTGAGAAAATTTCCTTATTTCTAGTTTGTTGAAAGTTTTTTTCATAAATGGGTGAATTTCTTTTTTCTTTTTCTTTCTTTTTTTTTTTTTAATTTTACTTATTTATTTGACAGAGAGAGATCACAAGTAGGCAGAGACAGAGGGAGAAGCAAGCTCCCTGCCGAGCAAGGAGCCCGATGTGGGACTCGATCCCAGGACCCTGGGATCATGACCTGAGCCGAAGGCAGCCGCTTAACCAACTGAGCCACCCAGGCGTCCCAAATGGGTGAATTTTTTAACATTTTATTTTGAAATAATTTTAGCACTACGAACAGTTGTAAAAATATTACAGTGTTCTGAGGCACCTGGGTGGTGCAGTTGGTTATGCATCTGGCTCTTGGATTCAGTTCAGGTTATGATCTCAGGGTCATTATCTCAAGGTTATTCTCTCAGGGTCATGACACCGAGCCTGGCATCACGCTCCATACTCAGTGTGGAGTCCGTTTAAGACTGTCTCTCCTCTCGCTCTGCAACCCCCTACTCTCCCAAATAAATAAATAAATCTTAAAAAAATATTAAAGAGTTCTTGTAGGTTAATAAATATGTTCTGGAGCTCTGGTTGGTGATGATTGTATAATATAGTAAATGTACTAAATGCCACTGAGTTATATGTTTAAAATGGTTAAAATATTCAATGTGTTTATGTTCTGTGTATTTCACTACAATAAAAAAAAAATAATAACAGTGTTTCCATATACCATTCTCCCAGTTTCCACTAATGATCCATAACTTACATATCCACAATGTGATGATTAAAACTAGGAAATTAACATTGGTACATTACTATTAATTAAACTACATGCTTTATTTGGATTTCACCAACGTTTCCCCTAAGATTTATTTTTGTCTGTTCCAGTTTCCTATCCAGGATCCTGTATTCCATTTAGATGTCATACCTCCTTAGTCTTCTCCAGTCTATGACAGTTCCTCACTTCTTTCCTTGTCTTTTGCAATCTTGGCAATTTAGTGGAGTTCTAGTCTGATATTTTATAGAATGCCTCTCAGTTTGGGTTTGTCTGATGTTTTCTCCAGATTCGATCAAGGCTATGCATTTCGAGGAAGAAAAGCTGAGAGGTAATGTGCTTTGCTCAGTGTCTGGTATGAAGTCATATCTTATTATTGGTGATATTAATTAATTAATTAATTAACATATCTTCTTATTGGTGATATTAATCTTGATCACATGGTTAAAGTAATGTCTGCCAGGTGTCTCCACCGGAAAGTTACTATTTTTCCCTTTGTAATGAACAAATTACATAGTTTAAACTGCAAATATCCTGTTTCTCTTTAAACTTTCAACCTTTTATGTTAGCATTCATTGGTGGATATTGCCTGCGGCAAGATTTTCTAGTGATGATATAGAAATTAGAAATTTCTATGATATAGAAATAGAAAATAGATGATATAGAAATAGAAATTTCCTTTATTCCTTCTAAATTTATTCATTGGCATTCTTCTGAAAAGAAAAGTTGTCTCTTCTCCATTTACTTATCTATTAAATTATTTAGTTACATCAGTATGGAGTCACACTCATTTTATTCTTTAGGTTATAATCCAATACTATCCTTATGTGTTTTGTTGCTCAAATTGTTCCAATTTTGGTAATTGGAACCTCTCAGCACCACGAGATACTCCAAGATCCTTTTGTATTTTGCTTGTCTCAGCTCTGGAACCGACAACCTCTCCAAGATCTGGGAATCTTAAGATCTGAGCGCTATAAGTGCTTATTGCTACTGGGGTATTATTCTTCTCTGTAGACAGAGCTAAGAAATATATCTAGGTACACTACCCTCTCTGTATACATACATACATACATATTTATTTCTGTATCTCTGTATGTGTTTATTTTTTAAACACCATAGGGTTCATTCTAACTTTCTCCCCTTTGCTTAGTTGTAATTACCCTCCTTCTCCAACAGTGAGAAATCTGGCTCTCATTACCTACAATAAATTTTTCCCTCCTCGAGTAAATATAGTTTCAGAAGTTCTGACCCATAACCCTGTGAGAAACAAATTGATCCTTAGAGTACCATGTTTGTCTGTATTTTTTTTTTTTTGCCTTTAGCTTTATAGTATCAAAATATTGTTTCCAAATTTACTGCAGTCAGCTCCTTTCTTGCCCATTCCCTTCAGCATGGGTATATACTTCATTTGTAATACAGCTGCGTTTATCACAGTCCCCAATTGGCTGGCATTTAGTGCAGCTAAACCTGGGGGAGTGGTCAGGGAAAGAGACAAAGGGAGCCCTGCCTAAATCAATGTCCCCCCAAGGTGCCTCCCGCCCCTAGGAGCAACATCATGGGTTTCACACTCTCAGGGAGGGAACATCGACTTCATTAATCCTGCAAGTCACCAAATAATTAAACAAGAAAGCAATGACAAGTCCAGGAAGAGGGTGATAGGACCAGAACTCAGGTCCTATTAGGATATTTTGTAAAATTTCCAGTTTCTAACAAATATATTCTGTAAAATGTCCAGTTTCCAACAAAATATTACAAGACATGTAAAAAACAAAACAAAACAAAAAACAACCAAACAAACAAACAAAACCAGGAAAGAATACCGTAAACACCAGGAAAAAAATCAGGCAACAGAAACTGACTTAGAAGACCATATGAAACTCTTGATTTCAGGAAACAAACTGAGGGTTGCAGAAAGGGAGGTGGGTGGTAGGATGGGGTAACTGGGTGATGGGCATTAAAGAGGGCATGTGATATGATAAGCACTGGGTGATATACTCAATTAATATGAATTATTGAACATTATATCAGAAACTAATGATGTACTCTACCTTGGCTAATTGAATTTAAATTTTAAAAATGTCAAAAAAGGGGCGCCTGGGTGGCTCAGTGGGTTGGGGCCTCTGCCTTCGGCTCAGGTCATGATCTCAGGGTCCTGGGATCGAGCCCCGCATCGGGCTCTCTGCTCGGCGGGGAGCCTGCTTCCGCCTCTCTCTCTGCCTGCCTTTCTGACTACTTGTGATCTCTCTCTCAAATAAATAAATAAAATCTTTAAAAAAAATAAATAAATAAATAAAATAAATAAATAAAAATGTCAAAAAAAAAAAAGGAAACTGACTCAGAGGAACTAGATGTTAAATTTAACAAAGATTTCAAAGTAGGCATTATAAATAACTATAAGTAAATAAAAATATAAATAAATATATAAATATACAAATAAATATTTGCTTTATTATTTAAAATAAATATAAATAAATATATAATATATATAAAACATAAATAGATAAAAACTAAAGAAGCTCATAATTAAAGAAGCAAGTAGTGTGATGGCAATGTCACATCAAATAAAGATTATTGATAAAAAATGGAAATTATTTTTTAAAAAAGAACTAAATGGAGATTCTGGAGTTGAAAAGTACAATAACTGAGATGAAAAATTCCCTGTTGATTCCCAACAGTAGATAGAAATGGCTGAAGAAAAAATTAGTGAACCTGAAGATAGATTGATAGAGATTATGCAATCCGAAGAATGAGAAGGAGAAAAAGAATGAAGAAAGATGAATAGAGCCTCAGAGAAATTTGCAATACCATTAAATGCACCAACATATGTATAATGGTAATCCAAGAAGGAGAGGAGACAGAGAAGAAAAAATTAAAGAAATAATGGCTGAAAGAAATGTATGCCAAAAAAATTGGATAACTAGATAAAATGGACAAATACTTAGATACACAAACTACTGAAACTGATAGAAGAAAAAATAGAGGCTCCAAATAAACCAATAACAAGTAAGAGATTGAATTAGTACCCAAAATTCCACCCACAAAGAAAAACATAGGCCCAAAGCCTTCACTGGTTAATTTAACCAAATATTTAAAGAAGAATTAATAATTCCTCTCAAACTCTCCCCAAAAATGGGTGAGGGAGGAACACTTTCCAGCCCATTCTATAAAGCTAGTATTATTCTGATGCTAAAACCAGACAAAGATATCAGAAAGAAAAGAAAATTATAAATATCTTACAAATATAGAAACAAAAATCCTTAACAAATTATTAGCAAACCGAATCCACCAACATATAAAAGAGTTATATACTGTGACCAAGGGGGGTTTATCCCCAGAATCCAAAATTGGTTGAACATTCAAAACCACATTAATGTAGTATACAGACCATATAATTTTTTTAAAAAACTTCATAATAATCTCAAAAGATGCAGGAAAATCATTTGACAAAATCCAAAACTCTTTAATGATAAAAACATTTCGGGCGCCTGGGTGGCTCAGTGGGTTAAAGCCTCTGCCTTCGGCTCAGGGCATGATCTCAGGGTCCTGGGATCGAGCCCCGCATCGGACTCTCTGCTCGGC
>JAPYYM010000655.1:0-14435 GCA_028534135.1 Potos flavus
TGTCTCTGATATGAAGAATTTGAGAGGCAGGGCGGGGGGTTGTGGGGGGTGGGGGAGGGAAATAAAACAAGATGGGATCAAGCAGTAGACAAATCATAAGAGACTCCTAAACTCATGAAACAAACTGAGGGTGGCTGGGGGGTAGGGGCGGGTAGGGATAGGGTGGCTGGGTTATGGACACTGGGGAGGGTATGTGCTATGGTAAGTGCTGTGAAACGTGTAAGCCTGATGATTCACAGACATGTACCCTGGGGCAAATAATACATTATGTGTCAATAAAAAAAAAAAAGAAATCATATTAGGCAGGGTTGGTTGGACAGTGTGCTTATAACCAGTCACATCTGAAATAGAATTTCTAATTTCAGATTGCTGTTTATTTGCAGTAATGAGAGATAATTAAGATTACTGAAAGACAGAATTTAAAAAAATGCTTTGATTCAAGCTTAAGTTCTGTCACTATGTAGCTGGGATGTAGCAAGTCTCCTAATATTTTTGTGCATCATTTCCTAAAATTATTTTTTTACATATTTTATTTATTTGACAGAGGGAGACACAGCGAGAGAGGGAACACAGCACGGGGAGTGGGAGAGGGAGAAGCAGGCTTCCTGCCAAGCAGCGAGCCCGATGAGGGGCTCGATCCCAGGACCCTGGGACTATGACCTGATCCCAAGGCAGACGCTTAATGACTGAGCCACCCAGGGACCCCATTTCCTAAAATTATTAATGGGAATAATAATAACATCTACTTCTCAGGATTGTTGTAGCGATCAAAAATTGGCTATAATTGATAACCACTAATGAATTTTATATACATGTGCTTATGTTAAAAGGTGCACGTTAAAGACTTTGACTCTGATTAAGTTTTCGTGTCATGGAAAAATTAGCAAAGATGAAATATAACATGTAGTGAAATGATACGTTTTCGCTTAGAAAGCTAATATAATGAGAATATGAGTCGTTTACTCTGGGAATTACACTCCCCATGTTTGAAAATAATAGGTTAAAATTCAGGGTGTATAGGCATTTTGGTAAGAATGGAACATTTCAGTTCCTACCATTCTTCCCATAAGGACCAAGGCTCACTTTTGGGTTTAGGTCTGGATCTCTCAATTATCTTTGTAGAGACAACGAGAGGAAGAGATTAACAAAAACCTATACAAACCACATGGTAGAGACATGGCTTAATTTTTACTTAATTCTCATAAAGCCTCTATGAGGTAGCTAATATTATGTATTTTGCAGGTAGTGAAACTGAGGATGTAAGAGAAAAACTTTTTTTTTTCAGGATCACAGTTCCAGTAGGATAAATTCAAACACAGATTTACTTGGCCTTTGCCAATAATTCATCCAGCTTCTGATTAAGGTAAAACATTTTATTTATTTATTTATTTTTAAGATTTTATTTATTTTTTTGACAGAGAAAGAGAGAGAGCACAAGCAGGCAGGGTGAGTGGCAGGGAGAAGCAGACTCCCACTGAGCAGAAAGCCCAGCTTGGGGCTCGATCCTGGGACCCTGGGATCATGACCTGAACTGAAAGCAGCTCAACCAACTGAGCCACCCCAGGCACCCCAAGGTAGAACGTCTTAGAAGAATGAAATTATGTCTGAAAAATGAACCGACATCATAATTATATGTGAAGAGAACCTCTGAAAATATTTGTTTTTAGGGTCTCCGTAAAAATCATCCCAAGCTTCAAACACGGGTCCTTTCTGATTCTACTCTGATTTAGTAGCAAAACAGAGTCAGAGATGAGCAATCCTCCAGAGAAGGGAATAAGTCACTGAACTAGCCAAGGTGCATTTCTCATGTCCTTCTGCTCACATAGCCTCAGGCAGATGTCTCTTTCTACCCAATGGACAATGACTTCACAGGGAAAATGAGTTTCCTAGCACTACTGGATTCAAAAGATTCTTTAACATTTAGAAACATTTAGAAACTTTAACATTTAACATTGAACATTTAGAAATCCAGTGTTCATACTTGAATCTGTTATTGAATGCAAAAATTTACTTGGTCTCTTTGTGATTTTACAGTTCTATAATTAGCAAACCTATTAGACATAATCGAGATGTGTAGAAATGTAATTACGAACTCTGTCGCTAGCAGTGACTTCCAGAGAACAGCCAAAGTATTAGTACGGTGCCATACATGTTTTGTTCTTGGTTTCTCTTTAGACTTTTTTGGGCATAACTAAAATTTTAAAAATACTTAAGACTATAGAAAAAAATCAAGGGGAATAGTCTCTGTTAGAAGAAGGCACATCAGGGATGCCTGGGTGGCTCAGTCAGTTAAGCGTCTGCCTTCGGCTCAGGTCGTGATCCCAGGGTCCTGGAATCAAGTCCTGCATTGGGCTCCTTGCTCATTGAAGAGCCTGCTTCTCCCTCTGCCTTCTGATCCCCCTGCTTTGTGCTCTCTCTCTCCCTGACAAATAAATAACAAATAAAATCTTAAAAAAAAAAAAAGGCAGTACATCAGATCATATCTCTGGTCATTATAGTGTTCCATTCGGTGCATGGAATTCCCTCAATTCATGCGTTCATTCTTTCCCTTTTTAAATGAATATTAATTAATGAGCACTTGCTATGTTCCCAGCAGAGTTCCAGGGCCTGGGATGCCATTTCAAATAGAGTGATAAGGACAGGTGTCAATTAGAGAGTGACATTTGAGCAACTATCTTCAAGGAAGTAAGGAAGAGAGTCATCCAAGTACGTGTGTGTGTGTGTGTGTGTGTGTGTGTGTGTGTGTTTGTGTGGTGGAGGTCAGAGAGCACTGCAGGTAGGTGAAGCAGCAAGTATAAAGGCCCCAGTGTGAATTATGATTGCATGGTTTGAGGAATAGTACTAAGATCAAATGTGGTTGGAATGGACTCAGCAAGTAGTAGAGTAGTAAGAAATACACTTAGGTTAATAGGGGCCAGATTATATAAGGCTTGTGATATACTGAAAGGGCTTTGGATTTTATCTAAAGCAACAAGGAGAATCATTGGAAAGTTTTAGCTAAGTTTTAGAGAGATTAGTTAAGCTGCTCTTTTGAGATTAGACTGTGGCTGGGTCAGGGGGAAAGGACAAAAAAATAGGCTTCTTAGGCAGTGTTTGCAGTAATTCAGATGAGATAGAATGATGATGTGGCCAGAGTAGAAGCATTTATAATGGTAGAAAGTGGCTAGATTATGTATTTCTTTTGAATGCAGACTTAGGAGGTACTAATAATAGATTGGATGTGAGATGTTGGAGAAAGGCAAGTCATGACAACATGACTCCAAGTTTTGCGGAAAGATGGACTGACTACAGATTACAATGAGGAAAAGAGTGGGAGGGTACTTTTTGGTGGGGTAGACATATTGACAAGGAAAATCTGTGTTCTGAGGTGGCTGACCAGTTCGGCAGGGGAATCCCAGTCCCCGCCCTGGGGCCATTCCAGGCTTTCCCCTGCCCCACCGGCCACAGCTGCCAGAGTGGCACAGACACGGAAGTACGAGTGTAGAAGATACCCCCTTTGTTTGTGCTCGGGGCTCGGACCTTGAGAGATTACTCTCTTCTGGGCCCGCTAGCATGAAATAAATCTCCGATCCTCCAAGGTCTCCGAGTGCCGCTTGTTTTTTTGGCCAGGTTCCAGTCTACATTCCGTAACAATATCAGAGGAAATCAGAAGTTCAATTTAGTACAAGATTCTATGAGACATACAGGTGGAGACATTGAGTGTATATTGAGTATATAAAACCTAAGTGTAAGACAGAGGTCCTGGATGGAAATACACATTTAGAAGCTATCAATAAGTAGATATTAAAGATACTTTTGATCAGATCATCAAGAAAGTGAGTGAAGATAGAGAAGTTAAGAAGTATACGGAAATGCCTTGGAGCACTCAGCTGTTGAACATTTTAGGAGGGGAGAAGGGAAAAGCACAGGAGACTGTGAGTGGGGGCTGATGCTGTGGAAGGAAACAAGGCAAGTGTGATGTCCTGGACACCATGGAAAGAGGGCTTCAGGGAGAAAGAGGTAATCAACTGTGTTAGCTGGTTTTGGTAGGTTAGATAAACTGAGGAGTGAGAACTGAGAATTGCGTTCAGCAATGAGGAGGCCATTGGTCACAATGACAAGAATAATTTTTTTTTTTTTTTTTTTTGATGGAAAGGTAAAGGCAAAATTCCGTTTGGAGTGGTGGACTGAGGAGACAAAAGGAGATGAGGAACTGGATACAGCCAGTCCAGACAATCCTTTCAAGGAACTTGGCTTTAAGGAGGCCAGGAAATTGGGGTGATAACTAGCATGGGGGAAGTGAAATCAAGGGAAGTTCCTTTATAAAAAAACAAATGAAAGAAATATCACGTTTGTGCTGATAGTAAGATTAATTTAGGAGGTAGGAAAAAGGATACAAGGCAAAGAGGGCAATTGATAGAGTGGCTTACTTACTTTTACTTACTTCTTAGTAAGTAAAAGAGAATAGGATCTAGCTCAGAGAGGAAGGGGTTAGCTTTAAGGAGGAACATAGGCAGCTCGCTGACTATAAAATAGGAGAAAGCAGAGTATGTAGATATTAGTATCAAAAAGTGAATAGGTATGAAAATAGGAGTTTATAGAAATTCTATTCTGAATGATTCTATGAGACACAGTGGTGTTTTACGCCCAGTTTTGCCCCACAAAGGCAGAGTTCAATATTTATGCTGAGAACAGATATTGTGACAGAGACCCCGAAAGCCTAAAATATTTACCATGTGGTCAGGAAAAGCTAACCAAAGAGTTTGGAGTTTCTAAGTTCCAGTGTAGTCATGTGTGAATTTTAGTAAGCATCTACTATACACCATGTTCTTTGCAAGGTAGTGGGACAGAAAGAGCTACTGGCATTATCTCCCATTATTTTCCCTGCTTGTGATGCCTGGTTATTTTCCTCAACACACCATTGAAGCAGCCACTGCCGAGACCATTGGTAAGAACTTAAATGGTATGTGCACCACAGAGTCTCTATCTTACTCGTTCTTGGCCAATTTTGAACATATTAACACATACACAGGTAGACTGGGTGGACCCAATCCTCAAGACCCGTACAGTCACCCTTCCATCATTTTTATATGGCAAGTTTCAACTTATTTCAAGAAACCAGAGATAAATGCAGATGACTTACAAATCACTGTCTTGAGAGTTTGGAAGGCATTCACCAAAATGAAATAGTAGAAGAGGTGTTGGATATATAGGAAGAAGTTAGAAATAGTTGATTTGGGCCAGAAAGAAATGCAATTTTGAGAATCATTAGCATATAGATGATAGTCAAACCTACGGGAATAGGAAAAAAATGAGAAACTTATGGGTTATTTAAGGAAGTTAAAAATAACCAGAAGACAATAGAATAGTGCAAGTCAATTCAATTCAACTAACTTATTTTCCTCCATTCTCACTATTTGCCAGGATAAATGTAGAATTTGAGCAAAGTAATAGAGTCAAAAATTAAAGAGGGATAAGGTCAAAAACCAATCTCAACCTTCTATATTACTTGGCCAAAAAAAAAAAGTGTAAGGTGGTAGAATGAATTTACAAAATATACTGCATTTAACCATGTTTTTTAAAAGATGTATTTATTTATTTGGGAGACAGAGAGAGCACAGCAGGGAGGGACAGAATCCGAAGCAGACTCCACACTGAGTGAAGAGCCCAACGTAGGGCTTCATCTCAGGACCCTGAGATCATGACCTGAGCCCAAACCAAGAGTCAGACACTTAAAGTGACTGCACCACCCAGGCGCCCCCAGTGCTTAACTGTGTTTTGAACACATTTCTATCACTATAAATTATTCAGTGCCTTGTCATTACATTTACAAGCCACTCAAGCAATATTCTCACACAATAGTTATTTTTTTCAATTTTTACAAAATTTGTTCAGAATATATTCCTAATCTGAATGCAGTACTTCGGAGGTTATTCAGAAATGGCATCTTGGCTTCCTTCAGGCCACTTTTCACATTAGAACATGTCAAGAATGGCTAATTTATGGCATGATGGCCTGAATTTTTTTAAAGTTTACAACTTTCCCACTTTTTTTTTTTTTAGCCTTAAAATATCGTTTCCCATGATGGCAGAATCAAAGCAATGTTGCCCTGTGTAAATCCTTCCATCTTCTTGTTTCAATCTGTAATGAGTAATAAAACTGTCAACTTCCTAATTCTTCCTCTGCCCACCTCTCTTTATGAGCCTGAAGTTGATTTATAAAAAGCGAAGCTGTTAGGTGCACTGTTGGTGGGCTGGGTTCTCAGAAGTATACAATTTCACAGAGAAAGCAGACTTTGGGTGTTTAAAGAAACACCCAAAGTACTTTTTTTTTTTTAAGTACTTCTTTCTAACAAAGGCAAGAGAAGCAGCTAACCGTGTGGCCAGTTTGATTAAAACATTACAAATCACATAGCACTGATTTAAAAAAAATTGTATAAAATAATTCAAACTAAAACATAAGTGACTAAATGCACTTTTTAAGCAAAGGTTTTTCTAATATATATAAATGCTTTTATCATATATTACTTTGTTTCTCTTACTTCTTAGTTTCTCAGTTGCAGTATAAGAGGCATTTTACAAAACGCGATCCCTCTCTAAAGTGATAATTCATCTAGATCAGGGTTTCTCAATCTTGGCACTATTGATATTTGGGGCCAGAAAGGTGTGTGAGAGGCTGTCCTGTGTATCTCAAGATGTTTAGCAGCATCCCTGGCTTCTCTTCATGAGATGCTAGTAGGGTCCCCCAAGTTGTAACAAGCAAAAATGTTTCCAGACATCGTCAAATGTTCTGGAGAGGAGCAGGGGGATGAGAACAAATGGAAATCTAACAAAACCGATTTTATTTAATGATACTTATTGAAGGAAGAATTTGATGAACAGGTTTTGGAGTTTTGGCTTGTTTTACCTTCAGTCTCTGTCCCTCCCTCTCTTCCTTTCTCTCTTCCTTCTCTCCTGTCTCCCTTCCTTTTCTCTTTCTTTGCTTTAATGGGTAAACTCTTATTCAACAAAAACTTTACATGGAAATCCAATGTGTAAACTTTTACATGAAAGTTCAAGTGTAGAAGTCTAACTGATGAGCTGCATTCCTTACGGTGTATTCATCATGATTTCTATTTTCTGTATTTTATTATATTTATGATGATCTTAAAAAGCTTGCTGGCCTGGGAGAGATAGCTTCTCCCACAGTTAAACCTTTTTTTAATAAAGGGCTTGACTGAGAACACTTCTCTTGTAGACCAGCCAACCAGTCTGAGTACCTAGCCCCAACCACCCCCTTGACTACCCTCACACACATAGCCCGTACACTTTTGCCCTTTGTTCTATGTATCAGGCAACCTGAGATCACCCTTATAGCACAAATCCTGCTGGAATTATTCAAACTAGTCAATCCCAAACTGCATCCTCTGCCCTGCCTTGCCTTTTCCCGTGGAATTCCCATGGAATCCCCAAAGGCTCTGACTCAGAATCTGCCCTCACTCCTGCTTTCTGCCACCTGCCCCAAACCTGGGGTGGCCAAGCATGGCGTGGGCCCTTCGTGGGACAGGCGAGTAAAATGAACTTCTTCCCTCCAAGGCCCATTTTCATTTCTTCCTAGGGCCACACCAACTTTACCATAAAAGTCATTATCTATTAAAAATAAATATCTATTTACTTTTCCTCAGAAATTCAACATGTAAAATTTTATATGGAAGGCTAATGTGTAAATGTCTGATAGAGGGGCTCCTCTCTTTGAATGGTGTGGTCCTAAGACTGACTATATTAATCATGATTTTTAAATTTTCTGTATCTTACAATAATTATGAATTATAACCAACATTTATGTTCTTAGAACACTTACTCCCTTGATTCTGCCTTATCTTCCAACTGTCCAGTCAGTGATCACTGAACAGGTGCTGTGTATAGCCTGCCTTCTTAATCCTGATGAATGAGCTAAGGTATGTTTAATCAACACAAAATTAGAGAAGTGGTTGATTGCTCAAATTCAGTTATTTTTTTCCCATTGAATATACCTTCTTAACTTGAATCTCAAATAAGAGGGAGCTATTCTATGAGGCTTGTGCTATATACACTATGTTCACCAACATTAAAGATTTAATGCTGTAAACTTGAAACTAAGGTAATGCTGGGTGTCAACTACACTCAAATTAAAAAAAAAAACTAAAACTTAAAATGTTTAAAAAAGACTGTTGTCATCCTTCATTTTATGGATTAGCTTCAACCTTATCCATCTAAGTTGCCTTAGTTTGCTTCCCCACAATTGACTGCTTTCAAACTAAAGTGGAGATGTAATTGTGCCACCTTTGCTAGATAACTTCCCATTATTTATCATATACAAAGTAAGCACCTTAAAGTAGCATATGGGGTTCCCTAAGATACAGCTTTTGGCCCCCTCCCCAGGTCTATAAGTCACTCCAATAGCATCTAACAGTTCATAACTTTTCCTGTGTCTACTCCCACCTTCTATGCAAGTGTTTCTGACCTAAGTGCATATGCATCTCTGTTTGGAAGACACGCTTCCTATTAGCTAATTCCTTTTTATCTTTTACAATGCAATTTATGGATGGTAAACCTTGGTAAAAATAATCCTAATCTTAACTCCAGGTTATATACCCTTCTATTCTTAATACCTTTACAATAATCTCTTTTCTCTATCATTATTCTTAATACATAGCAATATAATGATCTGTTTTGATGTGTATCTCCTCTATTATCTGATACATTTCTTGAGAAGATTGTGAAATTAATTTTGTTATATCAATGCACTGAATAGAGCTACGAATATAGGAAGCATCATATAAGTCTTTGTTGGATACATAGATTAATTTTATCTGAGTAACCTCGACTTACAACTAGGTTACATTTTTATAGTGATAGTAAAAAAAAAAAAAAAAAAAACTCTTTTAAAAATAGGACAGTCTCCCTGCCTTGCCTAGAAAGTAGTATTGACTGCAAATCTCAGGATGAGAAGGTGAGGAGAGATGTACAGAAATATATCACCCTTTTTTGAAAAGCAATTATATGACACATTTTTCCCTTACTTATTGCCAGAGGCAGGATCATCTATCTGAGGATAAAGGATGGCATATGATATTTCAGGGAAATTTAATAATAATCAGAAATAGAACATGACTCATTGAGCCTTTAAGTGGAAGGAAAAATAGTTTCAAGTTGCAGTTTCCAATTTAGATAAATATATAAGCCACCCGGAAGGCATATGTGTTTTAAACTTTGAAATTAAAGTAAATGAGTAGGGGGAGGGGAGTCAGAAGTGAGAGAGTCAAATGGTTTGTGGAAAGTATAGATTTAAGTCATCTTGTTGAAGTAAAATGTATTCTTTTAAGACCTAAAACAATGAAGGCTTTAGAATCTAAATGCTTGGGCTGTCCTTAAATGAGATCAGTGGTTAGAAGAAAAAATCTTTTGCAATAAGGGAAGCATAGGTTTCAAGGTGGTGGTTGTTTGATGACAGGATTGTCCTGGTCCAGCTACTTTGTCCTTTACAAAACCTCAGTGACTCCTCATGCCATGCTCTCATTCCCTAAAACTCTAATTATTTGTCTTTCCTTTCCAATATGGTTGGAAGGCTACTAGAAACTCAAAGGAAAATTATGTCCTACTTTAACCAGGTAAACTTCTTTCTTTGACTCTGGAAACAAAATCTCAAGGCTCACTTGATTATACCTGTAAATTGAGGTTGACATATCATTTATCAGGGATAAATTTAAATGCTCTATTCTCAGAATGCATCTTTAGGCTAAGATCACAAAAGCTCCGCACGTACACAGTATCCAACAGTGACCTAACGGGTGAACAATTATAAAATGAGTCACTAGGATCCTCTACCTTGGCAAAAGCATTTCTTTTTGAAAGCTGCATTTTCCAAAAATATTTTTCCTTCCTCTGCTCAGTAGCCTCCAGGGCTCAGCACTCTACTGCTAATCTCTTCCTTGAAGTAAAAATAAATTCCTGAACTTTCCCAGCTGGTCATGTGTGAACTTAATTGAAGGACACCTCTGCTACGATGATGTGGGACCGTTGGAGCTAACATTTCCTAAAAGCCTACTGAAATGTCAGTCATTGCCTCATTATTGTCATATTGTCATTATTGTTAGAATTTTTAAATCCATTTTATAGACAATAGGAGGAAGTATTAGTACATACTGTGATTGCATTCTCCTACTTCTTAGAATAGTCTACACAGCTAGCTAAAATAAAGGGACAGCTCAAAGTCAGAGGACAGCAAGGCCCTTTGGTTTGGGATACTCAGCGAGGACTGGCACGGATGTCCAGTGCACATAGTGGGCTCTTGAGAGGCTCAGAGAATTCATTCTCAAACCCAAGGTCATACAGATGATAAGGACATAGACGATCCCTTTAAATCTAGGCCAGTTTGAACATTAAATCTCTATTCTTTCTGCTCCATCATACTGAATTCATTTCAGACTCTCCAAAGTACATTCATACTTGCTTCATGTGATCCCCACTGCAGAGATTTATGGTCCATTGTTTATACTCTGTCTTCCCAAATATGGCTCAAGATTTTCTACTTTCCTTGTGATTCTAATTACATTTTACATGCTGACTACATTTTTTAAAATTTAACATCCCCCAACTGTCTTCTTTGCTAGTTATATGAAAATAGAATCACTGGCTCAGCTTTCTGCTCCAAAATCTCCAAAATCACTTTCGTGGAAGATGCTTTAGAAGGAAAAGCAGCTGTTTTTTCCCTTCAAGGGTTTTTGAAATCTCATGGGAGAAGCAGAACATAAATATCCAACACATGAGGACAAATTACTTGTGTATATACACACACGCATTAATAGCATGGATTTCGGAACTTTAGGTTATTGGGATTCAGAGTAAATTTGAAGGTGTTGTGGGATGATATTAAATTGGAAAACTTAAAACAAAAAGTGATGCGTTGCCAGCTGTCTCTTGAAAGTATACGGACTTTTCTTCAGCATATTGGATAAAAAAAATATTGTGAGGTGCTCTTGCAATATCAGGGTGGGAATGACGAGACACTTCTGGGCTCAGTGTCATTAGTGAGATCTGATTAAGACTAAGTTAAGAATCCAAATGTTTCCCAAGGGTTTACCTCCAGTTCTGATGTCTTCGATTTCTGGACTTACATGTCCAGCTGCCTACAAAACATGGATATTTCATTTTTTCAAAGGAAACGAAAACTCAGCATGTCTGGAATGTAACATCTCTTTCTCCTTTCTACACTGTGAGACTCCCTGTCCCCCAGTGTTCCTCATATTGGTGAAGGAACAACCTTCACTCCAACTGAAAAAGCCAAAAAGCCAGGAGCGAAAGTTAGTACTTTTCTCTCCCATATTTTCTACATATGACCCGGTTGCCACTGTGCTTCCATTTCTTTCTCCCATTTTTCCAATTCAAGTTACAACCAGCGCTTGCCCAGAATCCTGAAATCTCCTTCCGGCTGTCCCTCCTGTATTCATACTTGCCTTCCTCTAGGATGTTACAGTGTGTCAACAGTGTGTGTGTGTGTGTGTGTGTGTGTGTGTGTGTGTGTGTGTGTGTGTGTGTGTGTTTCTTTCTGAAAGTTAAACAAATTTAACCCTGAAATATCTCTGCTGAAAACACTTCAGGGGTTTCCCAGAGGAAACTTTGACATACCTGTGAAGCCACAAATAGTCTGGGTGAGGCTCTGTTTCCAGATTCAGCTCACACCACTGTTCTCCTGCTTTTAGGGGCTTCATCTTCCCTGGCCTTTCACTTCCTCAGAGGAGACGAGTGAAGTCCCTCTCCACATAAAAACCACTGAACATACTGCTGCCTGTGCTCTGGGGGCCTTCCCCGAGGAATCCCTGCACATTTTTATATCTCACTGTAATCACCGCTTGCTTTGGTCTATCATCACCTCCTAAGGAAGCTCTTCTCAACACCCTAGGTCAAATCAGGTTATTTCTAGAATGAACTGGAGTAAATAACAATAACGACAATAACAAAACCAGGAGTAGATGGCTAGGAGTACTGTGTTCAGACCTTACATTTGATTTAATGTTTTTGGTCTTTAGAACAGTTTGGGAATAAAATCTAGAAATCTTCTTCCTAGAAAAAAGAGAAATATTCACGGACGTGAAAATTTGCATAAGGTTGTATAAAATGTTTCCTGAAGATACTATGCAATTTGTAAGCCCAAGTTAAAAATTCTGATGATTTTTCAGATGTTGTGGTTAAAATACATTTTCACAATCTCCACCACAGAAACTTAGATTAAAGGATCTAGTACACTTCAGGAATTGCCAGTGGTTTTTTTGCCTTTTTTTAAAACACATACATGTTCCCAGTACTGGTAACCTTCACGCCATTGTGAGAAATGATACCAGAAAAATCATCTGATGGCTGAAATAGAAATGATGATACATTCTTTGAAAATCTTCTGGTTTTTAGACAGCGTCTGGGGATAAAATGTATAACATGATGACTATAGCTGACAGTACTGTTTTGCTTATTTGAAAGTTGCCAAGAGAACAGATCTTAAAAATTCTCATCACCAGGAAAAAGAATTGGAACTGTATGAGGTGATGGACTTTTTTAGTTTGTATGTTTATTTTGAGATGATGGATATTAACTAAACTTATTGTGGTAATCTTTTCATATACAAAGATGAATAGTATGTTGTATACTTCAAACTTATATTATATGTCAATTACGCCTCAATTAAACTGGAAACAAATATTCTAGATAAGGAAAAGAGGAGATCAATACACTTAAGATGTCATTAATTTGCCAGGCCATATGAATTTGTATGAAGACCTACATACCAACCCATACGCAGCATAAAATATTGCTTTGCAATTTTATTGTCAGACTTTTCTCTTTCCTTCTGTACATCTTCACTGTACACCATCATGGGTATACATCATTTGTATACCATCATGGGTTTGCCTTGATTTAGTCGTTACCTCAAGGTGGTGTTCTGGGTTCAACACACCTTCAACTCTAATCAGTAACCTGTCCTCTTGGTGCTCTGGCATGTTTTATTTAAACTCCAGAAAAGGCATTATTTGCAAGACGTTAGAATCAGCTACCGGAACTCTTATGAAATATGAATTTCAAAGCCGTCTGCCAGACATTGTTACATCAGCTTCTGGTTTCCGATTGAGACATTTAGATTGAAACAAGGAAGCAAATTTACAGATCCTGAGAAACTGCGTTGGCTGGATCTAATGCTGAAATTCTTCAGTCACTGTGTTACGTAATCATTGCCTTTATGTGTAACTACTGTCATCACCACCACATGGGCAATGGTAAATTTTTTAGAGCAAGCTATACCTGAGTTCCAAATTTAGAACACCCAGTGTATTCCAACAGCTTAGAGCAGACGTGGCACATAGTAGGTGTTTCCATATGTTGAAAGAACCAATATGTGCATACACTGAACACACAGTGAAGGAATCTAGAATATGAAGAATTTTTTTTTTCTGCTATCTACCCATACCCTCTTGCTTAGGCATCTGGAGATGAGTGTGGTTTGTGGGTTGTACACTAATATCTGATCACAATCTGGCTGGGTGATCTTAGGAAATCATTTCAGTTGTCTGTGATTTGACTTATCGTAAAATTTCCAACAGAAATCTGACTAATTGGAAATGTCCTGTTATCCACTTAACTCAGCAAAGGAGAATGGCAATATAAAAAGCAGACAAATATATTTGAAAAGACACTGCCATGGCTTTCCAGGACTTCTGTAAACCTTTAATTCATTTTCCTATGACTTCAAACCCAGTGGCTGCAGGCCTGTATGAAGAACTTTGAGTTCAAAATTGTGACCCATCTTCCCACAAATCACTGTAATATCTCTACAATCATTCAACAAAGATCACTTCTAGTCACTATCCTCCGCCTACTCAGGCTAGAAAATAGCTGGTATATTTTAGAAGATTTTTTATAAAGTAAAAAAAAAATGAAGTGCTTGGTCATCCCTTACCTACAGTTACTGGGTCCATCAACTGTGAATTAGTTTATCTTTTGTCTTCAGCAACTTGATATATATTTGTCTTCACAGTGATTTCTCTTCATATTTGTATCCCCTCTTAGAGGAGTTCCTTCTTCTCTCCTTTGATTCCCACACACTGTCCCTTTTCTCTTCTGTACCCAGTAATACCCTCACTACTCTTGTTTTAATGACTCCCATTGCATTGCCTCATTCCACTCCACCTTGAAATATGCACACATACCTCCTATGCTGAAGAAATGACAACAGCCATTAGAAAAAAACTTCCTGCTCACCTGCTTTTTTAAAGTTTGTCTTAGCACATGAAAAAATGTTCATCATCATTAGCCATCAGGGAGATTCAAATCAAAACCACACTGAGATACCACCTCACACCAGTTAGAATGGCCAAAATCAACAAGACAGTAAACAACAAATGTTGGAGAGGATGTGGAGAAAGGGGAACCCTCTTCCACTGTTGGTGGGAA